>CALNHX010003515.1:0-148111 GCA_940337035.1 Agriotes lineatus | reverse complement strand
GTGGAAGTTTTATATATTAGTCCACAGTAGTGCCGTGTTTTTTGTCGGTTCTGGTGACATACCTTTGGCGGTGGAATTCAACAGATAAGGGGTTAACGTATAGCCGAGACAGCAAGTATAGATAACAACTAGTGGATGATCAGACGTTCTCACGCTCCATTCTCTTACATCCTCTTTAGCGTATAATTTCTGAAATTACGCCTTTATCCGAAAACGCCTCGACAGCGCCCGCCGCGATTTCTGGCTCGCCTATCGGAAAATTGGGGCGATAACTCACTTATCCATAACTCGCCTGCCTAGTCAAACTAATGTTCCTGTCATCCCCGAATCTCGAGCAACCCTTTTCCAGCGCTGCGTCGACCACCATAGACAGCTGAAATATTACGAGCCCTCGCAGACAAATGATGTGACTGGAAACTCATTTATCTCGATTTTCTGGGCTAACCCGTGAACCAGAAGTGTCGCCTTGGAGTAGCTGCCAGGCTGCCCAAAATGACGACATTTTCAACATAATGCCGTTGACTCAAATATAAACAACAGCACTATGGTTAAAATGTCAACAATTCGGACATAAAGCTCCAGTACGAACCCAACTTGCGTGCGCGCTTCCCGAAGAGTGTGTAACGAGTACCGGAGACTTCGTGGGGACATCAAGCGAGAAACCCGCTCGCCACGGGCGCTTTCTTCTTTTAATTGCTACGTGCTAAGTTTGCGGTGGAAATTCTAATGTTAGGACTCGATCTGAAAGAAACATGTTCGAATCTAGAAGCTAAGGCATAGAAATGGAGAATAACTTAAATTGAAACCGGAAAGTTCAATGAAAATAAAATTGGAACCCATCAATACTAATTAGAAAATTAATATAAAATGTAACTTAAGGGTTCAAATCGGGGGGTTTTACTTTTTTTATTACTTCTATATCAAACATATTACTATATATTCCAAGCCCTCAAAAACAATAAATTGAATTGCAAATTATTATATGCTTTATAGGTGCAAAATAATTTAATATTAAGTCAATGGTCATGAAGTTGAAGATAAGCGTGACTTAAAAGTTGCACCTGACTGTAAGCTAACACGTCATAAACACATTGGATTTTCTGTTCAAAGCTACTTTTTATGAGTTATGGTAATCTCTGAAACGGCCCTGTAATTCTGCAATTGGAATTTCAATCATTACCAATATCAATTAATCCACAACAAATTCTTACAATAGCGTAGAAGCCTAATACCAAGAGACTTACAAACCCATACGTTTGTATAAAAGGTGATCACAACATAGAGAACATGCATTTAATTGTATTATTACATTAATTACTTTAAAACTACAAGCTTCAAGTAGATGTATCGCAGATACTATAATATTATAAAATTTTATTTAAAATCCTCACTGTTGTGGTTATGCTTAATACCATATCAAATTGACTACTGCTGTTAAAAATGCATACAGTTCAATAATCTAAAATATATAGAACAGAAAACCATTTCTATTGCAGCAAACATATTTATACCTAACAAATGTGCACAAATGTATATAGATTAAGTATGGTGAAGCTTTTAAAATTGTGAAATGTAACGAAGCTTTGGTTAAAAATTTATAAAAAATATTCAAAAATTTGTTGGTGAATTTCGGTGTAAGCATCCCTTACGATGCAATAATATAAAAAAGATGGAATATAACATTACCTAATATAAAGAAAATCAGCGTAATACTTACAATAACAAATAATAAACCATTTAAAGCTTGAAGTAGGTACCAAAGAATTAAATATTTAAAAGCCACAGTTATGCACAGAACATGTTCGCTAATTAATAAATATATAATTATCCTGCTGAATATTTGCATATCAGTGTATCTTTAGAAACAGTTTTTTCAGTTTTACAATTATGATTTGGCGCTTTTATGAAGAATTATATTATTTTAAACAATATGTCAAATGTAAGTTCTCATCTAAAACTGTTTTTGTAGTTTCTAAATATATTCATTCATTCATAATCTATAGCCTCTTTTACCTTCCGGTGTCGAGGACCATTCATACCTCGCATGATCAGAAAAAGATGGCTGACATAATATACTGACCATGTATAATATACAGTTTACCCTTCTTGCTACATTGCAATTTTCACAGAATAGTTATGTGTATACCAAAGCACTGAGTTTAATTTTTTAGCATTTAGTTGTCGAGGAACTTCAGTGTCGAGATGTACATTATGTTCTTTTTAAACGGAGAAATCGTAAAATTACAACATTTTAACCAACTTTTGTAGGTTATGTTGACGTCGGTTGACGTTTATCAGCCACTTACAAAAAGTCGTAAAACAATGGATTGTTGCTCCACTGCCGATTTTTCGTATCTTAAAGGTGATTTCGACGTACTTCACTGGCGATTTAAAAACATACTTGGATAATGGTTTGGCTACAACTTTAATTATGAACGTGTGCTTTAATAGTATTCTTCTAATATGTTTAAATACCAGATAAAAACTTATGAATTATGCAGTATTTGAAGATCACACCGGTTTTAATTCTCTGCATAGCTAAACAACTTTGAGAGCTACAATTACAACTTCAATGTAAGTTACTATTTTGAAATTTGTAATATTGTACATAGGACGCGAAATACCGTAATACTATTGACTATACATAGTGACTAAATAAATTTCAGTTTTTAACTCCAAATCAAGCATGGCTGTTTTGCAATCAGAGATAAAATAATTGTTGTAAGTTCGACTGCAATCTGAAAGCCTTATAAGGTGGCACTTTATTGTAGTAGTAGTAGTACGAAAATTATAAAGTAAACTGGACTGGAACGGTCACTGTCAAGTATATGTTACAGTAAATGTACACAGAACATAACATAACGTAACCGATTTGAACATTCACAAGAGACAGTGTTTATAAATGAAAAATTCTATTTATTAATCTCGCTTGCAAAGCTCGCTGGCCCATAAAATAGACTCGTTTAATAAAGTGTTAGATTATATACTTGTTACATAAATGGCTATTATTATTTTCGACTCCATTATAAAGTACTGCTTGCGACACAGTTTTGCGCCATAAAGTAGCTCTTTCATAATTAATAATAATAATTATTATTATATGCGACTCCATTTATAAAGTACTGTTTATGACATAGTTTTGCGGCCTTAAAGTAGCTCTTTATGATACTAGTAAAATGTGTCTATCAAGGTACTATAATGTAACATTTTTCGCTGTTACAGAATCGACGCCAAATTCATAAACTCGATTTTTTCGATTTTACCAGGTTCTTGTTATTGACTGCCCGCGAAGCTCATTCGGAAATAAAATGTACTCAACCAGTAAAATCCTACATTATGTACTTGTTATATAAATAGCTATTATAAACATACAAATTTATTCATTAATGTTGTCATCATATTCAAACATCAGAAATAGTTACAAGGAAGCTTGGATTTAATTCGAATCTAGGAGATTTGAATGAAAGCAATGTCAAGCGCCTACGCAAATGTTACTTCTTTAAGCTTTTTATAATCTGATTAATATCTTAAATTAAAAATTGATATTTAAATTCTTTCAAACGCAGCAACACACTTCAGAATTTTTCATACTGCTGCAGCTTACTGCTCGTCAATACTTCGACCCAATCAGTTGGCAATTCCAGAATGGAAACTGAATTATGAACGTTTAAGTAATGGTGCACATAGGTCTGCAAGCAGCGCACTTAGCGACATGTCAGTTGCACAAAGCTAATTCTTATTAGTTTCTCATTAGTTAAGCTCGACACCTTCCGTAAAAGGAACAATGATTAATCACGTGATAAAACTGCGCGGCTTAGGCACCTTCTTGCGAGCACAACAAAGACAAACCTACAAGCGTCATTATAATTGTATATAAATTGTCGTTAGATCCAATCTCGAGCTTACAAGCATGAATAATCATTCGTAATTTATGTGTGTGTTCATGCATGCCCATAGTTTAACATCACGGAGGAAAGACAGTTGCTCGTATATCTATATACACTGTAACCCCATATGCAAAACAAGTGAAGAGCTACATAGATAAGACGCTATTTGCATATAGCAGCAGATTCACATGTACTACAAATGCTATAGTAAATTTTGTAAAATATTGTTTAAGAGAAAGCTACTTTTAACTAATATTTCAAGAAAAACAGACGAACACTAGATAGATTTCGTCTTATATATGTTTCAAGAACAATATATTACCTATGTTTACAGTATTTTGTACAGTAATGATTAATGATAAATAATTAAATAAATAAGTACAGACACGTGCAAGTAACTGAAGTTAGTCTTGAAAATATTAAACAAATAAAAAAAAATGATTTTCAACATTTTCTTGACTTATCCACGTTATATGTAACTGCATATTTAAATTTATATCGTGTTTTCAAATTTGTATTACTAGAAACAATGGACAGTCTACTCGCATTTAAATAAATGTTTACAATTTTTATAAATGTTTCAACAAGACTTGTAGTTAGATATAATGTAGGTTTTATTTAGCTTTCCAATAAAAAGTAACTAAATGTATAATTACAGGTGTTTATTGTTCAGGGCTCTAAGTAAACAATTATAATGTACTGCATTGATGTATATACAATAATGTGTATGCATATTATTCAAAAATAATAAAATAAAATATATATACAGTTATCTCCACATAATATGCCTGACTATTCATTTGTTCATTTAGAAATCCAACTGTAGTATACCAACTTAAATCTTTTTAACTGTATAAACGGAAAGAAGAGTAAAAAAAGTAGATAATTGAAAAGTTATACCAAGTTATTTAGGTATATTTGCAAACAATTACATTTGCATGTACGTTTTTTAAGTATGCCATAATAACATTTTCAACAAATGAGTATTGTGAAATTTCAGCAAATATAATGTTTGATATGCTATTTAAAACAACTTGAATACATTAAATGGCATAAAAGCAAGCACCACTCCGTATACATATATTTATAGAATTGTATGTTCTTATTCTTCCCTGCTGAATATAG
The DNA here is from genome assembly GCA_940337035.1 of Agriotes lineatus. NCBI lineage: Eukaryota > Metazoa > Arthropoda > Insecta > Coleoptera > Elateridae > Agriotes > Agriotes lineatus. Next base: position 143,099 of record CALNHX010003515.1, on the reverse strand, counting down.
ATAAATGACAGTTTAACATAATAATAATAATAATTGTATTATATGACTAATGCATTTACCACTAATTCCACCTACTTTAAATATGCAATTATTTGTATGGATTGTGGCATATTTACGTTTATAGTTTTTAATGCATTTAGTTAAATTATATACATAATTTAATGTATATCTTCCGATAGAGTATATTAATTTTATTGCTATGTTGTGACATATAGCCTATACCTTGCAGCTATGTCTGAGGATATAAAAATAAATAGACAAAAATATGACAATGGTATGTACTGATCCGTGTAAGGAAAATGTATTACTTTTTCAAATATTGTTCAAATATAGGTATACTTATAGGTGCATACAGCATAGTATATAAAAAATAATAAGATGTGTCTGTAAATTAGGTTAATCATATATCGTTATACCTATAACAATGGCTATAGCTAGCAGAAATGTCCAAAACGATTATCGTAAAAACCAAAACCTTACAATTGTATTCGAAACCTGTAGAACCTAAAAAAGGCAGTTATAACGAAATAAGATCAGAAAAAGAGAATAAATTACCATCTATTTGCATGTAATTGCACATTTGCATGTTCAAAAAAATATTCCGCTAAATTAGAAATGTTAATGCAAGTCAATGTCAGTTATCGCTAACATATAAATTTCACTTTTAACTAGAAACTGTCATCTGTCCGTACGATTCCCACCCAACCGAAGCATAAAGTAAGTACTCATCTTCGACTTTACGAAGGATGGCATCTGTAACATATTCCGCTTTTTATAATCTTAGATATCGATGTCTCTGCTCAAGTTGTTAAGCATATATCTGGGGGCAATTTAAAACTTTTCAGCGGTTTTTTATTTGGCTTGTCGAAGATTCCCGTCAGATGTGTTAAAGTTCGGTAGACTAAACGACATGGTCGAAGGAAATTAAGATGTCAGTAGCGAGATAAAGCTATAATATTTTGGCTAGCGATGTTTACGTCTCCGTCCGCGCGGGAGCTTTTGCCCTGGGCCGAACCATAAATTTCCCGCGAACACCCATTTTCGATTAGGCGATTTCCGCACCAATTGGCCAAATGATGCGATGCATTTCGCGGAATTACAAATCGCCCGAGAGCCGGTCGTCCATCAGCAGTAGCTGACAACTCTTGATGGATCGGTGGGCGACAAGCTGTACATGGGCACCGCGAAGTGCTGTAAATATCCCGCGTCAGCCCACGAAGATGTGCCCCGACTCTTAATGCAGCTTTTGAAATGTAAAATTCGGAAGGACCGCCGCGGGCTCGCGGTATTGATGGGCAAGGAGGCGACTTCCTCGAGTTGCGAAGGTCGCAAGTCAGCAAATTGCGCCGTGACATTTGTTTTTTATTGCAATGGTGTCATCACTTTCGGTTTATCCTGATAAAGGTGATAGCTTTCAAGCCTCTTAGTCACTAAAGGGTAAATGTTTGCCATTGTTATCGAAGATAGTCGTGTTTGCATGGTGTCATACTTGTAAAAATTGTAAGGATGGCCCCATTTTCCTCCACCCATCACCAGATACTAAAAGTTCATGACCGGCTCGGAAAAGTCAAGGTGGTCGTATAAATGAAAATTGGAACCTGTTACTGTGAAAGTAGTCGCTTCTTTGCAGGCCCAGGTGACTAAAGTGGAAAACCTACCACCACATGGAGCCTCTCCCTCGGCCTTTGCTCCTGGCGTCGACATGCAGGCAAGTGATAGCCACCATGAGGAGGATGGTCACCGTCACCACCGAAACTTCCATGTCCACCCGCGCACGCACACACACCGCCACGGACGCAAAAAATAAACAATATCACCTGGATCACTATTTACTTTCCTTGGGGTAGAGTAGGGGTGCTTTGATCGAGGAGGACCGAGCGATGCCGAGCAATTACCTAAGGAGGAGCCAGGATAAATCCTGACCACCCACAGCAGAATCCTTTGTGGCACTGAAGCTCGGGATTACCTGCACGTGTGGTCCTGCACACGTGGAGTTGCACTCCTCCTCTGTGAAAGCTCCCATCCAATGCCAGGAAACGGCACGCCTCTGGCCGAGCCTCTTCCATTAAGGAACCCGCCATTGCTCAACAAAAATGTGGACGCTGATGACCGGTGGTCGACGCGAGGATAGATGCTTGACATCTCTCGTATTTCCTGTTATGCGATGAGTCCTTTTCTTCCTTTTCGCAGGAGATTATTTGCATTCCTCGCTTTTCTGGCTCGCGTGACTCACTAATTCCGCGGAACGGAAAAATTGTGCCGAGCAGACGCTTAAGAGCCTTCAAAGCTCCGTGCAATAATTAAGTGTGCTCTCGCCTCGATTATTCTCTAGCTTAATATGAGCTTTATCTCTTACAAATGACGCTTCCATTTTCTCACGTGCTGCCAGCAGTCCATTAAATCCATTAAGACATTTTTTAAATATTTTATCCCGTAATTTACTAGACACAATACGTAAATCAAGTTGGCACAAGTAAAACTCTTCAGGTATTTCCATTTGAAACGAAGGGTTAAACACTGGGAACATTTTCACTAAACATTAAATTATAGCACAAACCATTAAAACATTAAAAATCACGAATCTTTTGAAAAAACGGATCTAAAAATATTTAAAAAATAAGACGTAGGAAAGAACTATTATTTCGACTGTGTTCAATTAAGAAGAATAAAAATAATTCAAAAGTACTGTGAAAACAGCTTGAAATCTGGAAAGCTTGTACCTACTATATTAAAAAAAATGTTGTTTACCTATACTTTTTAAATGTTGCCGGTCAGTCATTCAAGGGCACTAATACACCTACAACCCCGTCTCATTAATGTTCTCTCGGTTAACAAGTTTTAGTTTACTCAAAGAAATAAGTAACTTATATAGGAAAAGCGCACCCGGAAAGTCTCCCGGAAAGTCTCCCGGAAAAATGTCATCAGCAAAATTCTCCGGGGAAAATGTCCCCGGAAAAAACGCCCCTCGAAGCTTTTTTAAGCTCGTTAGAATAAGGTACCTACTTAACGATCGAGTGTTGTATAACATTCTCTGTAGTAGGTATTAACTTATAAAAATAAAACTTTTGTTGAATACTACAAATATTGCTTGCCTAAATAATGCTCGTGATGTTTGTTTCTCTAGTAACCAAATACAAAATAATTTTCTATAACGGTCCTAGGACTGATATATTTTATAACAGGTTTGTTAGTTTGTTGTTATATCGACCAACAAGGATACGTAAGTTAAACTTTCGGTCACAGACAACACACATGTTTCCCTTGGACATTTGTTCCGGGCCGTTTTTTTTTTCGAAAAATTTTTCCAGGGGCCATATTTCCCTTCACGAAGTAACACTTAGCAAAGTATTACATTTATTTGCTCAAAAAAAATTATTAATGAACTTAAAGAAACCCCTATCAATAAAACACGAAAAATGCTAAATATTCTATTAAGTACAATCAAAAAATAATTTTTAACGAATATACTGTGGACCTACAGCTACACCCTTGAGTTACATCTTCGTTTCGACATACTTATTACAGTTTCAATTCATAGTTATTACTAGGTTCTGATGGTGCAACCGACCAACTGTATTAGAAACTTGAATGAAATCCTGTTGCAGTCCTTGCAGGATCTGATTATTGTCATCTGGACTAGTGGATGTCTAAAATTGAATGGAAATATTATTTATAACTAGAAAACGGATTTTACGCATGCTTTTCCTACAGTTTATGCATATTTTAGGATACGATTAAAAATGTGCACGACTTGAAACTTCTACAGTCAATTGACACTAATTAATTAATGCATATTTTGCATATTTAAGCATTCCTTGCATATTTTAGCAATTGTGTGCATATTGTGAATAAATCCGTAATTTTTGGCGAAAATTGCCTAGGATTGCTTTCAGATATTCGAAATGTTAAAAAACGTGAAAGCGGTACCTACTTCCTGACAACTTTCGAAGAAAGCAAGTAAATAATTATTTTCTTAAAAAAGTGACCAACATGTGTCTAATACATTTACATACATATGGCAAATATAAAAAGCAAGAAATGACCCTTTATACATTTTTGATATTAATTAACAATTTTGAGAATTCATGCAAAAGTGTAAATGGTAAAGTAGGAAGCTAGTGCTCAAATTTTAGAAAAAATGGAGAAATGTTTAATTCAGCAATGAAGAAAAAACCTGATTACACTATCCTGAATAATATAAACCACGTTTCCAATGGTGAATTTCTTGATGATCAGGATGATCTTAATGTAGCTCCTAACGTTGTTGCAAAATTTATAAATGCTCTCTGTACATCTGTATATGTTGAAGGATCGTTTTCAATATTTAAGTATGTCAGACAGATAACGTAAATTTCCTTTTAAAAATTTTGGAAAGCATTATTTGTAGGATATTTTTATGAGAATCACTAATTTTATGAATTTTTTTTGTTTCGTATTGAAATAATTGCTTATTTTTGATGCAAAACATTGCAAGAAATTATTAAAATAAGTAAAATAAAACACTTAAAACATATTCCCCATTTTTAGTTTTATTATAAATTTATGATAAATCGACCATTAATTAAAACAAAAAAGTAAATGAGATAACATATGCACATGCATATTTTTAAACTTTCTGTATATATTTACAATATAGAGTGAATATATATGCGCATATTTTTGTAAAAATAGGCTGTATATATTCCATTCTCTATTTATAACAAACCAATCTTTAACTTCTTAATTCATGTTGCACACTGCACCATCCTGTTGAAAAATGGCACTAGTTCTAACTGATAATTTTTCTTTACTAGTTAGTTTTGAATAATTTTCCATAATGTTACAGATTTGTCAGCATTAATATTTCAGTCCCCGAAATATAGTATATCCACTGCATTTTTCAACATGTTTCCATAAATCATAGTAATAGCTAAAAACTTAATGTTTTTTAAAACAGTATTTGTGATATGCTTTAGTTGTTATTGTTATCTTGGCGTCTATGATCACCCATCACAAAGTTGTATTCCTCTATTTTGAGAAGAATTCTTATGGGTTTTTGTTAAAATAACCTTACTTCTCATTGTCCTTTGCCTAAAAATGCAAATTATTTTGCAGAATTTCATGACAATGTCAAGTATGATGCATTGGCACACCTTACAAACCTGATGATCTATTTTTCCATAGCTCTATGGCATGGCAATTCGCTTTTGATTCCACGAGTTTGTTCACAATTCTTCTTAAGATCGTAAGTTAATATCCGAGTAGCTATAATCATAATTGTAAACAATGGAATCTGTAGTTTCGTGTTAGTGTACAGCTATTTGTGATGGAGATATGCCGTTTATAAATAATTTGTTTTTCGAAAATCACTATTGACAACTTCCTTTGACTCATTTCTTAACACAATTTACGATTCACCCATCTGTAATACGAAAACGTTAAGTGATAATTGGCGTCAAAATTAAAGACTGTCCAACCCACTCGATATTGTTTCTATGCAACTCGCTCTATGCCAATCTTTAAGTTCAGGCTATTATCTGGAGTGCACATCTACAGAAAACAATTTTGAATAACTGGAAAAGGAAAATAGTTACTGTGGAATAACTACTTAAAAATACTGTAAAAACGCGAAAGTATTCTATAAATGAGAATGTACAGATTGATCATCCATAAAAAACAAAAATTTAAATTTTTAAGTAGTGAGCCAACTTTGAGACTGGGTTCGTATATTTGACTGAATAAATCAAAATAACTGTTTTCCTAGAGAATCATAACTAATAATGGCATAATATAAAAGTTAAAAAAAATAATTTGGAAAGCCTATACGGTTTGATGGTATTAACGTGAAAATGATTAACATAATCTAGCCATGTTGTATATTAACATTAGAAATATATTAACTTACTTATTTGTACAAATGTTCTTCCAAATATTGAAAAAATATTGATTCAATGCCTTCACTAAATCCCTAATCCTGAAACATTCAATGATTTAAAGCCCATACCTGTACTGACAACTTTATCAAAATTGTTAGTGACTTAGCTACTGCTTTCCAGCAATCGTATTCTTCAATATTAATATTATTAGACTAATCTTAGACATTTGATTTAGTAGACTTTGATTTACGACGAGGTAGATTATTACAAATTGGTTTTGATGATGTCATGCATGGCTCATAAATTATTTCAGAAACAGCGGGTTAGAATTCATTGTGAAAAATATATATTGGATTGAATATAGTTTAGTAGTAAGTGGGGTTCAGCATGGTAGCATCTTGAGACTAATATTATCTTCTATATTTACTTTCCAAAGATTATCAGCTATTCTCAATTACGTTTATATGCAAGTGCATAGGTAGACAGTGCACAGCTAAAATGCTGTAGAAGCAGTTGGTTTACCAAAAGCAGATCAGCAAAATGTTTAAATGCTGAGCTTGTGAAATCCTTAATTTAGCCTCACAGTGATTGATTATTGCTGTATGATGTCTTATCCTTTCCTATTAATCTATAACCATTTAAGACGTCAACGGTATATGCAAAATGTTTGTATGCAATTTATTTGCAATATTTCTAACGAAAGTCATCTAACTAAATTTTTAAACAAAATTATAAGTAGGACTAAGGTACCTGATACTCTGCATGCTTAGACCTTATCCATGGGGTTGGCAAAAAGGCATATGAAGGTCTACTTGCCTGACATCAGTCTCCTCAAAACTGATACTACTACTACTACTACTAAACAAACTGTGTGAGTTGACAGTGTATGAACATCATACCTTCTTAGTTTATTATAATGGAATTCTCTCCGTTTGTGTAGTATATCTGTACGGTAAATATATATATGTGTTATTACTGCACGTATTACCTATCTGGTATAAGTAAAAACCCTGTCAAAATATTTTCAAACATCTCGATACCTAAGGTTTAAGCCTTAGAAGAATCCCAATGGTCATTAATTACACTACAGTTATACTACAAAGGATTCGCATTTTCAACGGCGATTATGAAGCTGCTGAAATTACCAACTTCCTTTCATTAAACCCAATTCAATTAACTAGAAATGCATAATTAATTGGGTTTCAGCTTAAGCTTCATCGAAATATTTTAATTGAGCAAAATAATAGCTGGAATTAAAATTGTTCGCGTTATTATGTTGTAGTATATAAAGTGTATGTCACTACACAATATTATTTGCATTTATGTTCTAATGCACATATTTTTAGACACTGTTGTTTATAACTCATAAATAAAACTTGAAGTTATTCTAAATAGCTGAACGTGTGAACTAGTTTGAAGTAGGTACCTGTTATGTAACTGCTCTTTACACTATAAAATTTACTAATACTTACTACTATACATATATTTAGAAAGCACTGTAATTGTTATTTGTGTTTCTCCAATATTTAGACCAAATAGTAGATATAACAGTAACATTAACGAAATTTTTTAAATATGTAAAATGCATAGAAATAGTATTAGTTATAATATTTGCATGGCAAGTTGAAAAAAATTTCCAATTAGTACTCCCGTTTTTATTTAAGATTGATGCAGTTATATTTTATGTCAAGTCTTTAATTCAGTAGGTCGTTTTGATAGCAGTCTAGACGTAGAAGTGCTACTCCTTATTAAAAACAACCTTCAAGGTTTAGCCGAGAAACGTTTTAAACAAAGAAGCTTGAAAAATGACTGCAACTTATCCCGCACAAACCTACACAGGCCACTGATTAAGTCCATAATTCATAAGCTTTACCTATCAGAGCCACCACAGGTAGGTTTAACACTTCTGACTTGCTGCCTTCGAAACTCTCACGCCAATCAAAAGTAGGCGTTAAATCTGATTGTAATCTTCAACACTTTTTAGGTTACTGCTTGTCAAAAATGAAAGAAGCTGCCTTTCTTTTATGAATATGGCACTTTACAGCTTTTAGCTACTTGAGCTGGAGCTTTTACAACGTAATCGAGTGGTAATGATGGGAACGACTTCTCGAAAGTCTGAGTGTGAAACAATACCCTGAAAAATACTTTGTCATAGTTACCAAGTTTTGAGGTATGGGATATGAGCTTTATAAAGCATAAGGGAACTACAGGTATTCATTGTCGTTGACTGAAAAAAATGTGGAAGTCATTTATTCAATCAGTAAAAGAAAGAGGATACAACGTCATGCCGTTTAAGAATTTGTCATAATAAGAATTTTGCACAATAACCTAAATAAATAATATAGTCATTTACTTGTTTGGAAATGGAAGTTTACCTCATCATTCCTATTTAAAACCAATAGCGCATTCCATTTTCTTTTTCACTTATAAAGTTATAAATTAATATTGATGACCACAAAAACTAGGCCGGCCATATTTTTAAATTAAATATAAAGATCTCAAAATTAAATTAATATACAATGTGCCCACGGATTGGGTTGTCAAAAGAGAAAACTTTTGATATTAACAAAAAAATCAATTTTGAAGTTCTCAAACCGCTTGTAAATTTGAACTTTGACGTAAAAGATAGACGTAAAAAAATTAGGAAAACAATTACAATGAATGTCCGCTGATCTCCATGCTTTACAGATATTTGAATATTTTCATATAGTACCTACATCCAAAAATTATTATTTGTTAACCGATGTTTACATTTTGTAAATTTCAGTAGACTAAAGTCTAATTAAACTAGTGTAAGTAGGCTAACAGAAAATAACTAAATATCACATCATTGCAAAATTAACCAGTCAATTTGAAAAAATATTCTTTCATGGAAAAATTACAGTGCCTTAAGTTTTTCATTTGTTTTAAGTAACTTATTTTTAAATATATATTAGCCATTAGAGAGGACTAATTTACTCAAATTTGATTTATTAATTAATTATTTTTAATTAGACATTCGGGTATAAGAAATCTTAATCTAATTGTTGAAAAAGGAATTTATAGACAAAGACGGCGTATATCTAGTTAAGCAATCATTTTCAGAAAAGCATTTGTATAAGATTTTTTGTCTTTCGTTCTCGGTTGTTGGTGATATTAAAATAGTCAGTTCACCAAACAAGTGCTCGAATGTTTGTGGAAGTTACGTGGATTAAGATTTATGTTCATGTAATTTAGTTTCAAAAACATCGTAAGTTGGTTTTATTTTATGTGGTTTATCCTGTACATTATAATTCAAATTTAAATGCAATGTTGAGGGTTTTACAGGAATCAGACTTTTTATACGAATAAATTTTCTGCTAAAATTCTATGGGAACATAAAACAAATGAGAAAACCAAAGGAAAAACTAGTAACGAATATAAAAGATAAACAAGGAAAGACACTAGTCAGAGAATAAGATATAATGGCGAGACAAAAATATTATTTTAAATAGCTTTTAGAGGAGAAACAGAGAAAAGAGGGGAGATAATACGAGAAAAGGAAAATGCACTGGCAAAGTGGGAAACAAACAGAAACGGAAAAATAATTAGAAAGAAACTAGAAAATTATGTCAAAACTAAAACCAAGAAAGGCACCTGAATATGACGACATCACAAGGGGAAATGGCTAAATACTTAAGTGAAAAAACAACGAAAAGTCTTGGATACGTGCTAATTTTGAAAACATTTATATCGTACAATGGAATGGAAAACATACAGAGTTAATTCAGAAAGAACAGAACGTCACCAATGATAAAAATGAAGCATTTTAACATAAATGTCTTTCTGGATATTTCCACACTCTAAAAATGTATAATATGAACAATGTAAAAATTTCAGGTTGAAATAGTTATTTACATAATAAGCATAGAAAGTAGAATTTGCTTCACCAAGTGATGCAAGCGCACGAGATCTGCAAATAACTTTCTATCAGCATTGTACACATGATTTTTTACAAGTTTAATTAAATGGGTTTGGAAAAATATTTCGTTATTTTTCCAAACTCATATTGGACCGTACCTGGAAAACAGCAGTTTTAAACAAATATAGTTTTAAAAATTATGTAATAGTAATAATTTAGTACCTCAAATATAATTCAAAACAAGTCATGCGCAATCGAGTTGCTATAAATAAGCTTGTTTTGTCAAAAATGATAACCGTCAGTTTGATCGTCGTCTGCGTTGATTGTTTATAACAATCAACGCAGACGACGCGACGGTTTGATAAAGCGTTTAAAAAAGTAAAACACTTTCTGTTCGTTGATTCAATTCGAGGCACAGAAAGTGTTTACAGCATATCCATAACAACAATCCTTACATAAACGAAATGTAACAATTTATATCCCTCCAAATGTTATAAAACGCCGACTTACTATTGGCTAGTAAGAACAGATATTACCCCGTGTCTTTGTTTCAGCACTACCATCATTAGTAGATGCAGTTAGTTTGTTGAAATCAATCATTTTTCTACTCAAAATTGTAGAAATTTATTTAAAAGGTTATTCTTTTCACTTTTATATTAACCAATCAAAGCACACAATTTGAGAAAGGTACTCGGTATTAATATGTAGAGACACCAATCATTTATGCTACCACTAGTTTTGGCCACTAGAATACAAACAAAATAATAATAATCCAAGGAACAAAATTGTATTGCATGGTATCTATAGTGAGCAATTGTTCAATAGAAACTTAAGTAAAATAAAGATGTTTTAATTTATTTTGTGTTTATGATTGAATGTGCTTCGATTTTCAAATTTTTGGGTTATATCACTCAAACCTCCTGCTTAGTGAAACATCTTGTCATTTTTAAACTGTCAAATCTGACACTTTTTGTCACTAAAGAACAAGGTTTCTCAATGTAACCGTCAAATCCAAAGTACTTATTGTATTATTTCGAATAATATTCTTCTAAGCACAAAATTGTTGTCTAGTATGCTACAAGTTAATAAAGAAGCATTTTATCCATAACGAGAAAACTTTAGATCACGAGGCAAAACTTACTCAGATAACTTCGCCGAATGGATAAAATATCTTTATTCACATGTGGCATATCAATTTTTTTCCAATACCTACAATTTAGTTATCTAAATAAGTTTGAAATTGAATAAATAATTTCAAATAAATATCGTGTTACCTGTTTTTGTACTAGTTACCACGGTAGCTCGTATTTATTTTGTTAGTTGCTATGGATTATGGATTATGGACTATTTTATTCATATAAGTGAATAAAGTAGCGTTTTATTCACACTCATCGTTAAAATGTGACTTTATCATTGAGATTTCATAGATAAAATTCAGCTTTACAAGGAGGTATACGAAAATATAATTATATGCGCCTCATAACCAGGTACCCAGAATTGAGTTTTTTCTAAAAACACCTTTATTATGAGAATACCATATGTTAATCGCATGTTATTCTATTTTTGTCCATTGTCCATACAAAGTCCATAAACTGAATTCTAGCTCATTTGACTTTGTGCGTTCACATTATCCACCACCAATCAATTCTCTTCTTATTCTTTCTCGGTTACCAATTACCAATTTTGTAGTAATTCCCTGCCCTGCCCCTTCTTTCTTAACATTTCTGGTGTGATAAGGTCATGCTCTGCTGCTTTACCTTCCTTCAATTTTTCTATAGCTGATTCAACTTCTTCTAGGGTGATTTTGTCGGTGTCCTGATTATCAATTACTTCTGATTGCTCTTCCCGCTCTTCGTTCTTATCGCATTGTTGTGTTTCTCGTAACACTTGTTCAAAGTGTTCTTTCCATCTTTGTATTATTTCCTCTTTTCTTGTTAACAATTGACTTTCTTTGTTCTTCATATGATGTAATGGGTTTCTTTTATCTTCGCTTGACCACCACCAATCTGTATACAAATAATAATGAAATGGATTTAAATATGTTAATAATACATAGACGTCCGACTGAAGACCACGTAATATATATAGGCATATTTACCACTGCTGGCAACACGTATATAAATCTAAATCTTACAAGTAGCAGTGGTATGCCACATATTAAAGAATTGGCCTATTATAGAAAGCTACTTGCCCAAAATAATTCTGAAGTAAATGACCCAGTTCTGATGTAATTGAAATAAATTATAGTAAGGTACAAAATTAACAGAATGTCAGAATTCAAGACTAAACCATGAACATTGTTTTTAAATAATGTAAATGTCACTGGTCGCACAGTCTACAGTCTTTCTTGATGTCTTTGCTTTTGAAAAACAAACATATTGTAAGTTTTGGCAAAAAAGTGCCCATAGAAAAAATAAAAATTGGCTGTTGTAGAAGTGCTTTGATAAATGTCTGCAATATAGCTAACTGCCATTTTGTTACGTATTTTGGCATACGAATGAAGAAATGAGGTGTCCTGCTGAAACCACAGTACAATTAATCCAGTATATAAATTTTACAGATCTAGCAGGTATTTTCTCCAAAAAGGAGAATCGAATGGCGTATTAGCAACGGGAGTTGCCAACAAACCTATTTAAGAAATAAAAGAAGAATAATAAAGAGAATAAGATGTTTTTTCGTCATATTGGTGTTCTTGCTGACACATCTTCTGTAACCAATTAGAAAACCTATTGATGATCATTAAGGGTGAAACAGATTGGACATGGACAGCTTACATATTTAATTCTCGCAGTTGAATTATTTTTCAGACTTGATATAACTATATCAACGAACTTGCAACTGGAGATGAAAACTAGATCCATCGTTATGATCCTGAATCGGAACCAGAGTCAATGCGGTGATATCTTAGAAGCTATAGTCTTTCAAACGATGCTGGAGTCACCCTTTCTTCAGGAAAAATAATGGCAGTAATTTTTTATTTTGCTGACTGATTATCTGAAGAAGGATAGTACTGTGAAAGGAGAATATTATGAAAGCTTATTGCATCACTGCTTTAGAGATTCTATTAAAGTGAAAGGTGCACAAGAATGCCTCAGTGCCAGATAAAAGTTTTTTTTGTTGGTTTAATAGCAAATTAACAATCAGAACTAATTATAAATACAATGTGTTCTATGAGTTAATGTGATGACATTAATGACGTAAGGGGGAATCCATCTAGTGATGTTATCCCGTTTCATTAGAGCTATCCTCCTTTCAGATCACTGGGCCATTTCTTCTTTTTTAGTCTCTTTGGAGGTGGGTCTTGCTGTAGGTTTAACGCGAGGGTATTTGGGTGGACTTGTAGTCATAAGAAGTGGTTGTTACTTTTTGTCGTTCTCTCTTCTTCGACTGTTGCTATGCCAAGGTCAGTACGCAATGTCAAGTTGCTGACATACCATGGAGCATTTGCTAGCATTCTTAGAGTCTTTGATTGCACACGTTGGATGATATTGAAATTGGATTTACAAGAGCAACCCCAGAGTTCAATGCCATAAGTCCATATTGACTTAATTACGACTTTATACAGGAAGATCTTGTTTTCAAAGAAAGAGGCATGACTTTCTGCCGGGCGACCAATACATTTTCTTAACTCGCAAATCGATTTTATTTCTTTTTTTTAGTATGTGAGACCTCCATGTGAGTCGTTTGTCTAAATGAAGACTTAGGTAGCGTACTTCATTTGCTTGGGGAATAGGTATATTGTTCATATACACTGATGAACATTCTGTGCGATTTAGAGTAAAATTAACGCGCACGCTTTTCGTTTCGTTTACTTTACTTTTATTCGCCATTTATTGAGCCAGGTCTGCAGGATAGATAAATGGTTTTGTAAATTTGAGGAGGCTGTGTGGGGATTGATATGACTAGAGAGAACTACAGTGTCATCAGCAAATGTGCCTATATATGTATCTGCTGTTGTAGGTGTATCTACAGTATATAAAATGTATAGCAGAGGTCCCAAGACACTTCCCTGAGGCACTCCAGAGTTGATTGGGAGTAGATCGGAATATTGTTGACTTTACTTAATTTGAAAATAGCGATCTGACAGGTAAGATTTAAATAGGAGGTAATATTCGCTTGGTAGGAGTAATTTAATCTTAAATAATAGGCCATCATGCCACACTTTATCAAACGCTTGTTTTATATCTATAAATACTGCTGGACAGTAAGATTTTGAGTCGAAAGCCGTACCGATAACGTTTACAACTCGATGGCATTGTTGAATGGTGGAGCAGTGCCTCCTGAATCCAAACTGGTGGTCTGGGATGCAATTTTCCAATATGTTTGTAACAGGTAATCTTCTCATTATCAGTTTTTCTAACAGTTTAGATACCATGGGCAATAAACTTACTGGCCGGTAAAACGTAACTCAGCAGGTTTGCCGGGTTTCAATATTAGAATGATTTGGGCAAACTTTAGAGTTGATGGCCAGCACTGAAGACGTAAGATGGAATTAAAAAGATTTCGTAAAAACACTATGCTGCTTTTAGGTAATTCATCAAGCACCTTGCCCGTTATTAGGTCAAAACCTGGGGCCTTCTTTTTGTTTAGATGTCGAATTTCCTTAAGTACCTCTGTATAAGTAAAACTTTTGATAGGTAATGACATTTGTAGTGGCGCCTGGAGGAAGCTTTGTATCTCATCGTCAGCATTTGAATGAGGAGTAAATACATCAGCAAAATGTTGGGCGAATAGATCTGCTTTTTCTTGGTCTGCTCTGGCCCATTCATTATTTGGCTTTCTTAAAGGTGGATTGGCAACTCGTGGTTACTTATTTGCTTTAGAAATTTTCCAGATACTGTTGTCTGCGCGGGACAGAGTAGTTAAATAGTATTGGAAAGTTTCTTGCTTTAACATTTTTAGTTTATTCTTGATGTTGTTCGCTAACCTATTACAGATCGTTTTATCAGCAGGATTGCGCGTTCTGTGCCATTTCGATCTTGCTCTACGCTTCTGTCGTATTAGCTCAATCTTCTCGTACCGCATTTGTAATCGTAGGCGTTAAATTCCAAGCTGCATTTTGCACAGTTGTAATAAAGAGATTTGTGGCTTCCTCTATTTCATGCGGGGTATGTTGACCAATACTGGTTTGTGAATTTTCATCCAGAAGAAATCTATATGCTTCCTAGTCTATTTTAATGTTGAACAGTGACGGTCTGGGCGATCTTTTAATAATTGTTATGCTTATTGTAGCTATAATTGGTGTATGGTCAGATGATAAATCGTAATGTCCGTATAGTTGGATGAAGTACCATGTTTGACAAAGAAATGCAGTAAGTCGGGTATTTTACCTCGATCCGTTGGCCAATATGTGGGCTCTCCAGTTGATAGATAGCCATAGCTCTTTTCACGTATGAGATCATATAGCGCACGGTTCCTGGTGGTAATTAATCGTGATCCCCAGTAGGTATGTTTACAGTTGTAGTCACCACCGCATATAAAATTGCTGCCAAGTGACTGAAAGAATGGTTTGAGGCCGTCTTTGGTAATTTTATGTCTAGGTGGGCAGTTGGTAACAGATATTGTGATTGGATTTGGTAATTTACAAACTTGGATTGTCGTTGCTTGTAGAAATGGTTCTTCAAATTTGTCTAATTCATAATGAGCAATTGAGCTCCGCCGCATTTTACACATGCGTAAGGACGAATGCAATAGGCTTTCCTGTGGTTGTATTGTTGGCACCTCATGCACTGTACAATTACTGTGTTTCTGTGTGGTGGTTCTACCTTTACAACTTGATTATCTAAAAATCGAAGATTGTAAATGTCTTTGTTATTTATCGCAGGTTCCAAGTCTACGAAGAACATTGGCAGAGGCGTTTTCTCAATTCGATGCTTAATATTTGTGATAGATCTCGCCTTGAATCCTTTCTCTTCTAACGATTTTGCTTTTTCTTTAGTGGGTACGGTGTGGTGTAAATTGCGGATGACAACTCGGTATGCTTTATCTTCTTTCATCTGATATGTGTGATATACTGCTTTAGAATCCTTCATATGTGTGATCAGTTTACGTAGCCTGAGCTTTCTAGCCGCTCGGCCACGCTGGCGACCCTCAGTGCCAAGTGCCAAGTCAAAATCTACAGAAGTTGACGACAATGACGAAGTTCTGAAGATACACCTAATGTTATTGAAACGGTGTAATATTTTATTTAAAAGCAGTGAAACTATATTGAAAATTAATATTGGTTACTGTCCTAGTATTTTATTTTTATGTCCATTTCGAAAATATAAAAACGACCCCTGCTAATAACTCCAATAACTCCTGCATTATAAAAAAAAAATCGTTGTCTTGGTTGATAATGGTTTCCATTCGAATAAATGATCAACTAAATAAAAACTGAAATAAAATGTTACTATTGAAGACAAATTATCCTCGTTTCTTCATTTTCTTTCAGTTAATAATAGAAGAATTTACATGAATTTACTAAAAATCGTGAAACTAAGTTAATTACTTAAAAAATTGTAGTCATAAAGTGTTTATGAAAAGCAAAAGTAGTATTAAAGGAAACTTCCAAAACTAAACTTACATCAATGTTTAACTATTTCTGTATCTACTACATACTTTCAAGGAGATTTATAGTCACAATGCATTAAAATTTACAATGAATATCATATAACAGGCAGAACTAAATCAAGGATATTTTTCTGCAATATTCTTCATATCATGCTAGAATTAACGAAGAAAGTGTGAAAGACATGACAGATATAGCTGTATTAGTATGTATTAGCGTATTACTAACAATGTTTCCTAACCTTACTTCTGATAAGCTCCTTGAATGTTTTATTTTTATGTATATAAGCCAGCTATTTTGTATTTTTTGCTAATATTTCTTCAAATTTGTGATTCGTTAAACCATGAGTTGACTGCTTCCTGTATTTACATAAATTATTTATTGTTTGAATCACTTTGACATACCGTTCTTAAAATCAACCATGAATACTCAATTTGCCTATTTAATTTTTGCAGAATATACATAGCTGCAATTGTTAAGAACATTTTCAGTAATAATATTTTAGATTTTATTGCTGTTGTGTGGATCATATCCACTCGTACTTTAGGGTTGCTGATAATACTAAATCTGTAACAATATCACATTTGCGAATAGAACTATTTTGATCAATAAATAAACTTTATAGTTAAAGGCAGATTTATGAAATGGCTGAATAAGGGTACATTAAGCATCCATTCGCAAAATTAAAGCAACTTGAAATAGCGCCCGTTTCCCAAAAGTATTAAAATTCACCCGCTGGTGCACTTTCCATCGCGTTTTTAGCAGACAAAACAGTAATCAATAACCATTTAATTCTTGACAAATGTAGCTGCACCTATCAACATATCGTCTTCTATTTATAAAAGTCCCGTGACAGGCCACGTGTTGAGCGAGGGCTATGATGGATTGCTGCTATCTCCACTTAGGATGTCAACTTTTAGTCATTGCTATCTTCTACATCTGTCTGTACGTCTGATTCCAGGGGGCAGAAGTCTAAATGTTGATGTGGTTTTGAGCGTAACAATTTCTTGGAAGTCCGTAAAATTTTCCTATGAATTAAACAAGACTGTTATTGTTAGCAACCGTTGATAATTATCAGTTGACAGATATGATGAATGAATTGTGATGAAAGCTCCTAGGTTGTACTATTAAAAGACCTCGAGTGCAATTGGAGGAACTCTTCTTTCTATTGCCGCATTAGATCAGAACTAAAGAATCAAATCACATATGCATATTAAATAGTCTGCTAATTGAAGCGATCAAATACTGTTGTCTACGAGTTCAAGGTTCTACCTTCTGGAACAAATTTAGTTTTATATTTAGTGCATATGTCTATTTTTAGACCTTACATTTCAAGGTCGTTCCTGCTTATAACATTTAATATATGCATGAAGCTAATTGTTAAAAAGCGCTATTGTAATTAAATTACTTTAATCATCCGAAGATGAAATCACTGATGCTGGATGAGGCAATCGATGACTCCAAGTTAATCGATTTAACGCCTCGGTCTGCCGAAGTAGCTCCCAGGGCTCTACTTCGTGATTAAATTTCAAGCTGTAGTAAAATTTCTTGCTTTTTTGTGATTAAGTTAGGTATTTCCTGTCCTAGAACTGCAATTTGGTTTAATGGATATTTATTACTAAGAACCTGTTTCAAAACTGAGCTGTACTAAAAGTGTATCTGTTTCAGCTTGCGTGTCATCAAACTCTAAGCAGAACCACATACATCAGAATGTTCAGATATGCGGAAATAGATACTTTAACATATCATGACAGTGTTAGTTGCCACGTGTTCACTGCTTATACATCCTAGAATTTTAGAAAACAATTAAGCCACATTATAAGAAAATGGCTTAAAGAAGATATAATTTCATTTTATTTTTTTTAATAATTAGTGAAATTTATGAATATCTATCCCCAATAGTAGAGGATAAGATTTATTAGTGTAGTAATAAAACAATTTGAATAAATTTCTCAATAAACATCAGTTCAAAAGATGGTTCTTAGTTACCTAATGTAAAAATGTATAAAAGTTGCTCCAATTGTAACAACATCCTCATGTTTAATGATGTGATTCTCAAAGTGTACACTAATTATTTTACAATTGGGCTACAGATAATATTTTGTCGTTTATCGATATTAGTTGCAAAATTGTGGTAAAATGTGTACCGTTATGTTAGAAACAGCAAAATAAAATACACTAATAAGATATTGTTTTACTATTCTGTTAGTGAATTAATATTAAGTATAAAATGTAAGAGGTTTGCAAAATTTCGTAGTAATATATTACCAATTGTAATACACAAAAGCTCTATCGTAATTCCCTGAAAGCGGTAGGAAGTAAACCAGAATACATAATTTAATTTTAAGTGTGAACAAAGAACAATCTACTTGGAAATGTGCTCTTTTACTTAAACAAACATACAGTTTACTCATGCAAGGTGTGTAGAGGGAGTGACTATACATGTCACCACCTAAATATAGTGTAACTTCGTTGCAAATATTTTTGCGTATCTATCAAATACCTTTGCTAAATATTACTAAAAAATAATGACATCATTGTCAATAACTTTTAACAATGCTATAATAAAAAGTTCAACATAAGTTATGAAGCACCGGTATCGAGTAGATTATGTGTTTATTATTATTATTATTATTAACTGTAAATAAATCAATAAAATATGTCTGTTTTTAATTATTATGAAATAAATATGAGTTTTTTCTTTTGCTTGTTGTCCAAAAGTAAAATTAAAATAAATGTAATTTTTGCATAGTTGCATTGAAATGTGTCTCTACGCCGTATTAACTTAAAAAATTAAATGGGCAACTGTAAATTGAATATGAAATACCTGAAGGTTTTATAATTAAATTTCTATTTTGTATATTAGCCAATTATTAATTTTTTTCAAAACTAATTGATAAGGGGTGTTTAATGATTTATCCATCATTTCCTATTCACAGTTGAAAATAAATTTAAATTTGCATTTTATTTCCAAACATTTCCGTTTATGTTTCATGTTCAAAATGTTAAATTTGTGGGAAAGAACATTTTATTGGTAGCCAATAATTCCTGTTTGCAAATTTCAGGTAAGCCCTTGCTGGCCCATGTTGCTCCTTCGTGGGAACTATTTTTAAGTAAATCCACATTGCAGTAATGGTACCTGAAGTAAGTAGAATTTGCTGTTTCTAATAACGCCATAAATAATACCTTTGGGGATTTTAAGCCAATGGCTTAAAGCGGATGTTTTAAACTTTACGACTACGTAACCCACCACCATTTGACTAAGTTATTGCTGTTCCGATGTTATTGCAAATCGCATTAAGTACAAAAGAGATATTTAAAAATAAAATCATCAACTGATATATTAAGTTGAACTGAAAAATTTCTTTGAAGTGCTATAGGAGAAATCAGCGTGTATGAAACACAAACTTCAAATAAATAAATATAAATCACGTACTGTGTGGAAAAAAAAATAAAAATTTCGGCCTGAACAACAAATCACAAACAAATACAAGTAAAAGACCCGACGATGAAAGCGCTTGTGAAAACTTTTCACAAATAGAAGAAATTTGTAGGTCTTTAGAGAACAACACACAATTTATCAACTGCCCCAGAACTGCTGATAACACAGCAACAAAAATAACTTTTCAAACAAATTATTGTGACGTCCTTTCGTGTTAAAAGATTTAAGAATAACTTTAATTTCTGTATTTTCTAATCTGTTAATTAATCTTTTCCGTAATTTAATCGGTGAAAATACTTTTTAATTCATAATATCTTTTGACCGTCTGTTGGCAGATTGCAAAGCAGTTCTTACAAGAGCCACGATCCTGAAATAATATTTCATCGTTTCCGTGTAAATAACCAACCTTGTGTAAATGATGGATCCAGAAGTATAGAACTGATCTTAAAATTAATCCGAGTTCCAGTCGAATCTGTTCAGCCCATTCTACAACTGAAGACTATTAATGAGACTTAATGAACTACCTTGACTACCCTCAAAGAAGAAGTTGAAATTCGATGCTGATCCAACAAAAGCCTGGAAGCGTCAGACGACAATCGAACACGAAAAAAAGCTGAATGCAAAAATCGAAACCATTTCATTATATCAATTAATTCGTTCAAAGTTTTACAGAAGAATTTAAAAAAAGTTGTATTCAGTACACTATCTGCTTGGGAGTTGGACAAGGGTCAATCAACACATTCTGGAAAGTGTTTAAACGTGACTAGAGCAGCCGGTGAATCAAATGCAACTCGGCCATTGATTCTTGATCAAGACCTCGTATACCAAAAAATACCAACTACAAGCGATCTAATTATTTCAATTTTAAGTCTTCAGAAATATTGAATCAGATTTCTCTGCCTTCAAATAACTTCAAGCAAATAAAACACTTATTAGATTCTGGAATAGTAACTTCTGCTCTTCAGTAATAAACATTTCCAACGTCGATGACGATTCGGTTATTCAGCCTGAGTTTTAAAAGAAAAGGGGAAGGGGATGTCAACTGGAACCAAACCAACAACTATAAAAAATTTAACTTTATCCAGATTTTATCAGAGGGTGATTTACTTTTACTCCGTAAAGAAATTCTTGCAGCATTTTTTAGCTCATGAAGTGTTTTATGTGGTGTAATCCTAAACCCCTTTAACGAAAATGTTAGGTCAACTTGTGTAAATATATTTTAGAATCGTTCACAAATTGTCGTAAGAGATATTGTTCATGAATTTGTTAAGTATAGATTAAGAATTCATACTGAATGAATATAAAAAACAATTTCTGCTAACTAGTTGTGCAATAGGTAATTTCTATTAAAAATTTAAATTATTGAACTCGATATTGGAACTCGATTTAGCCAGAAATTCAGACGTCAAATGACGTCATCATTTAATTAAATTGTATGTATGTATAATCTGTAACCTCATTTACCTTGCGGTGTAGAGGTGCTTTATGCGTTGGCATCTGGCGGTACAATGCTCAACTTGCCCCGGATTCGGGATACAGAGTTGGAGTGCACCTCTGGTTCTGAGTAGAGCACAGTTAATTTGGTGCCCAACTGTGAATGGTCTCACTGAGCCCGTTTCTAATCGGCAAAGGTACGGAAAAATTCCGACCTCAGCGGGATTCGAACCGAGGACTTGCTTAATGCAAGCCAGGCGCTTGCCCATCTGCGCCACGCAGCTTCTTCATTTAATTAAATATTTCCTAGTAACCAAACTTAATATTTAGGCCTTACCATATCATATTCTAGATTCCGTTCTCGGCTGGTAATTTAAATTCGTGTACGATTATTATTTCTGATGAAAATTAAACATACTTCAAATGTATGGACTTTCAACAAAAGACGATTACAACCCGGACTAGCTCAAACTTTCGACTATTTGTTGTCATGTGTAAGGATCAGGGAATAATTCTTAAGGTTATTAAATGCATAAAAAGTGAAGCGAAATCCAGAAGGGCGCCAGTCGTTAACCGGGGTGACAACAAATCCAGTCTAACTCACACACAAAATAAAACTTACTTTGTTCGGCTTCTAGCTTACACTAATCTATAGGTACTCTCAAAAACGAGCAGGTATCGGTTGTGTCACATAACACATAATATGCCAGTACTAAGGAATAATAACGATGCTTTAATAGTCAAACTGCTTGAATATAGATTAATAGTCATAAAAATGAAAATAAACAGCGTCCTGGATGCACACACGTTAAACCAGGCTTGTGAATTTGAAACAACATGTGGTTAAATGGTACAATTAGTTCAAAGTGGGCACATAAATGTTAAACTGGGTGGCTAAATGCAATACTACACAGGAAGAAGTATATTAAAAACTATAGCTACGTCAGGCAAAAGAAGAATAAAATAATCAAAGTTAAGTAGTGAAAGAAATTTGGCTCAAAAGTGAATTGCACTTTTAATAATATCAGGGTGCATAATCATAATACAGTTGCTACATCGGGGTAGATATCCATCAGCGAAAAGCTTATCCTGTCTGATATGCATCCTTTCAGGCGCTGACATAAAATTTAATCTCTAACTTAATAAATAGAATGCAAGTCTGTTGAAAACAATTAAGTATAAAACAGAGTATGTTCTATTAAAATAACATTACCTATCTTTTGCTGCGTTAAAAATGAACTTCTTATGGTGCTATCTTACCCACAATTCAGAATTAAATATAAAAACTGAACTAAAAAATAGAGCTAATGCTCTAACGCAGCCATGGCCATCTCAATTTGCTGGGACAGTTTCATCAGGAATTCTTGTGACTAGATTCCCTCAAAAGCAAGAAAACCTTTGACAATTTTTAAGACAATTTCCTGCTATGACAAACGGGAGCGGTCCATGTGACAGATAAAAATATTCCAAACAAAATTCAGCTTGCGGGCGGCAATAAATGGGATTAGCAGTTCTGAACTAGCCTCAACGCGAATCGCATAATTAGCACCGCTTGCTCAAAAGCAAAAATGCCTACCTTAAGGTGGAGAGCGGCCCAATGAACACGTGTACTGTATAGTGACGAGATTAAATTTGCACGGTTTGCATTATGGTTAAGAATAACTGCGCCACCGCTTCAGAAAGCTAGAAGAGCTTCTTGGCACTCAATGACAATGAGAAGAATGTACGAGAAACCAGATCCCAAAAACGGCCACACAGGCAATACTTAAAAGATTTCGCTTGCTGACACTCTGATTGAAATTCCTCGCGGATTCAAAATTTCGCCGTATCGCCAGCAAAGAGGGAGTAGGCATGAATTCAAAAGGAGGCTTGAAGCCGCAAACAGTAAAACCATAAGGGGCTGCTACATCAGCTCTGGTGTAATCTATTGACATCGTCAACTGAATTTGAACACGCTGCAAAAATGTCTTACGATATTTTTTGTCATAACAACCTGATCATTCCTATATTGAAGTATTCTTAAATTCTGTTGTACCATTTGCCACTCCAATAAAATGGAATTTTCTGGAGCCTGGATTACTTGCATTTCGTTTATAACATTTAAAGCTTTACCCTGTAGCATGAAGAATGCAATCACTGTATAAGGCTCAATATTAAACATTTTCATTAGAAATGCACATCTTTACATTATCCATAAAGTTAGTACGATGAAGTTATTGTCAATGTGATGAAGTTAACTAAAAGTAATTGCTTAAGGTAAGAACATACATTGAAATGCATCAGTTCTCTTCCCTTTTCTTTTCACTAGCCATTTTATAAATATGCTGATTTTAATTTAGTGGGAGTAGAATTATTGCTAAACGTTTATTTCAAAAATTATTGGAAATCCGCTAAAAATACCAAACTTTAACTTTACTATGTTATACAATAATCCATTACTTCATCCACTTTTCCATATGTGTTAGGGTTAGAGGAGCATACTGCAACCACTTGCTTCAATGTCAAATTGGCCCAAATCAGTAGATTTTACCATTAAAACCTATACGTATATTGAATCATTAGATATTTGAACGTCGTAATATATTTTCACTAACTAGCAGAATAGAAAAAGGTGTCCACTATTTTTGAAACTGTTCGTACTATATAATACGTGTAGAGAGTAAAAGAACATTTGAGGACCTTAGAAAGGAGAACATCAAATCTCCAGATAGGAAAAAGTGTTATAGTATTGTGGAAATATCAATACTCCTAAATGGCTGCAGTTCCAAAAACGAAGACGAAAGGTAAAACATAAAATAAAACTTTTTTAAACGGGAATCATGGTGTCAACATATTACACATATTATTTTTGTGGGATTTGAAAACAATATTTATATGCATTTTATAAACAAGAAAATTTATTACTTATTGAAAATAATTAATAACTACTTGTGTCTCGTAAAACGTGCGTGCCCTGTTTGTTTTAAAACCATTAATATAATAATAATAATAATAATAATAAATGACTTTATTTTCTCATATAGTATAAGAAAAAAGGGGAAGTTCAACAAATGTTGCTCTTCTACTTAACCTAACAAAATATAAAGATTGAAATAATAATAATAGCGTTTTATGCGCAAATGTATTGAACCTGTACAGTGCATAGCAATGCATATCCGAAGCACCCAAATATTAGCCGAATTGTAAATGTAATATAGAGACCTAGTGTATAAATTCTATGCTATGACTGCGTAGTAAATAATAGTTTTTTGTAGCGTTTTTTAAATATATCGGTATTTAATGTCTTGTATGTAGATGGTACTGAATTGTAAATGTTGCCGATTTGGTATCTAAAAGAAGATTTAAGGTTTTCAGTATTGTGCATTGGAGTTGTTAACAGACCCCTGGAGCGAACATTTACATTGTGAACATCCGATCTATACGTTATCTTTCTACACAAATATTTAGGACATTTTTCCGTAATAATTTTATGAAATGTGACCGCAGAGTGAAGAGTAAATCTATTCTGAATATTCAGCCAACCAGCATCCCTCAGTTTGTGAGATATTGGCATGTATTTACGAATACCATAAATGAACCGTAGACAAGAATTTTGAACACGTTATAACCTTTTTTTTATCCATAACCTTTAAGCACGGGCCATAAACTACATTGCAAAAATTTAAATGCGACAGCACAGGCGCTTCACATAGAATAATTTTAGCTTCAACAGTTAGTTCATTTCTATGTGGAAATATCATTTTTAAATTTAAAAATCTAGCTTTGATTACTTTTGACACTTGTTGTGAAAAACGTAGCTCAGCATCAATTGTCAAACCCAAGTTATTAACTGCAGTGACTAGGTCAACTGATTCGTTATTAATTAAAATGGAGATGTCTGGTGATACAGTTTGCCTTAAGTGTTTAGCGCCAAATACAATGGCTTGCGTTTTCGAAGCATTGATAATTAAACAATGCTTAGAAGACTCTTGTACTAAACTACAAATGTCCTCATTTAATTGTCTATACATGCCAATCCTACATCTTCCGGTTTAAAAGACAAGTAAATCTGGGTATCATCAGCACACTGGTGACAGCTACAGTACTTTAAAACTCTATTTAATTTTAACGTGTATATTGTGTATAATAAGGGTCCCAGTATGGATCCCTGAGGTACACCCGATTTTACATCCATCGGGCTGGAAATCTGATCATATAATTTAACAGATTGTGTTCTATTGTTAAGATAACTTTCAAAAAACTTTAGAGGAGTCGACGCAAATCCAATGTATTTTAAAATAGATAACAGTATTTTACAACTTAACGTGTCGAACGCTTTACTGTAGTCCAAGAGTACAAGAAGGGTTAATTTATGTTGATCAGTGTTAACAATTAAGTCATCAGTAATATTCAATAATACAGTACAGCAGCTGTGACCAGGTCGGAACCCAGACTGTGTGACAGCTAATATGCTAAAATCATTAATATAGTTTCGTACTTGCTCACCTATCACTTTCTCCAGAACCTTCGAAAGCACAGGCAGAATACTAATAGGTCGAAAGTGTTTAAAATCCTCAGGAATTTTATTTTTAGGCACAGGCGTGACTAAAGCATTTTTCCATACATCAGGAAAAACACCCTCTTGTAGACAACAATTTATGATATGACAAATATAACGCAATAAATAAGGCAAGCATAACTTAAGTATGTATATGTTTAAACCATCAGATCCAGCAGCGTTAGTTTATTATCTTCACATAGTAATAAAATTTAAAGAATTAATAATTTGTCTACTCTTTACCACATATTAAAGACGCTATGCAACCGAAAACTCTAAATGTGTCCCTTCACACAACAGTCACGACAATCAAGACTCTCTACAATATCCAAGTACTGGTTCTATTATTAGTGATCCCTTGATTCAGTTCCGATGTAAGAATTCTTTCAAAAATAAAAACGAACACAAAGCAATTGCTCGGTTTCACTAGTCTTTGTGCCTTACGTATTATTGATTTTTAAGTAGCGCTTTTAATCACTCGTTTCTACAAACTATTGTAGTTTTTAAAGTTGCCAAAACAATAATAGACTTAGTGATTTTATACTGCTTTATTAAACAAAGTTGTTTTAAATTTGTAATAGTTATTTATGTATCATGTGCAAAAGGTTGAGGATTATGACACGCCGCACGAAAACTGTTTTCGCCTCGTTGGATAACTGGCCAAGTGCCATAAACACACTTTTTGCACGAGGTGCATACAATATTTTTTCTACAATCGTAGAAAAGTATAAAAATTTAGTTCGACGACACTTCTTCTGTCACACTGTATTAGGTGTTCTACCGAGTGATTCACTTAAGGTGCGAACATAAGGAAATAGCATAGGAAATCGTAATGCAGATTCCTGCTTGCCGCTTGAATTGATAGGATTGATAGTTGTATCAGCGAGAGAGAAAAAAATGCGCTTAATTTGATACTACTTTACTTGAATTTGTTGCTTGCTTAAGATAGAAATAGCTTAAAAGCTGTAATAAATATTTTGCATTTTATTACAAAAAACAGACCAGCCATGATCAAATTTGTTTATGCCAACATAAATGTTATTTTTGTCAGTTATCAATTCACGTATTTAACTAATTACTATAAATAATAATGTTGAATATTCTAATGAAGAGAAGGTATTTATTACCAAAATTTTTTACAGTGGGGCCAGTTTACACGCAGTTCCTTATTCTCGGTTAAATTTAATAATAGACCTATTCCATCTGTATCAAGAATTCATAAGTTTGTGAAAAAATTGAAACTACAGCAAGTGTAGCAGCAGGAGATTTAAAAGGTAGTTTTAATATTGCTGTTTAAACATTACAGGCAAACGGAAGAAAAGAATCAACGATGAGCTGTAAGAAAGAGTTTTGGGGTTGATAAATGCTGATCAAACAAGTATCGTAAGATGTATTGCTCTAGAGTGCAACGTATCGACACGGTCAGTATATACGGTTCTGAAGAAGCATGATTATCATTCCTACAAATCTCAGTGCCACCAAGAGCTATTCTTAGTCGATAAAGAAAGCAGGCGCGTATTCTGTAAAGTCATGCAGGAACGCTCAGAGGAGCATAAGAACTTTTTGCGGTCAATCTGTTTTAGAGATAAACGTACGTTTACACTTAATAATGAATCAAATACGGAGAACACCCGATACTGGACCCAATAAAATCCTCGGATACCTCTTAAAACAAGAACGCAGTTCCCGCAGAAAATTAATATTTGGGCTGGTATTTTCAACAATAACATTATTGGACTGTTTGAAATAGTTGAAAATTTAAATTCTTATTTAGAACTTTTAATGAATCGATTGGTCCTGCATTAAAGTTGCAAATGAAAATCTCAGGAGATTTGGGTTCAGCATGATGGCTGTCCAGCACAATATGGTTTGAATGTGAGGGAATATCTAAGTGACAACTTACCTAATTGCTGGATTGGTCACGATGGCACTATAAACTGGCCACCAAGATCTCCTGATTTGGTACCATGCGACTTCTTTTTGTGGGGTCATCTGAAAAACACAATTTACAGAAAACGCCACCCAAATATTGACTCTTTGCGGGAAGAAATCGTTGCGGTGTGTATGCTAATCACAGATAGACAGTTGGCTAATGTAAGGCAGGCGTTTCATAACAGAGTTATTGTTTATAGTAAAATGGAGAACTTTTTGAGTAATTGCTATAAATTTGCTTGTAGTTTAATTTTTTTTCACAAACTTGTGAAATGTTGATACAGATGGAATAGGTCGATTATTAAATTCAACCGTGAATGAATCCCGAACTGTGAGTAAACTGACGCCACTGTAAAATGTATTGATAATAAATACCATCACTTCATTAGAACATCCAACATTATTATTCATAGTAATTAGTTAAATACGTGAATTGATAACTGACAGAAAATAACATTTATTTTGGCATAAACAATTTTGATCATGGCTTGTCTGTTTTTTGTGAATAAAATACAAAATATTCATTATAGCTTTTAAGCTATTTCTATCTTAAACAAGCAACAAATTCAAGTAAAATAATACCAGATTAGGGGCATTTGTTTTCTCTTTTGATTGATACCACTATCAATCCTATCAATTCAAGCGGCAAGCAGTAATCTACATACAGTCTGTTCAACAAAAAAGGCCCCGCCTTCTAGCTACTTTATTAGTTATTTTAGATCCAATAAACCTTATATCAAATCAAATGATACATAAAAACCTACATTTTAGCACAATCAACAAATTTGTATCTTCAATTGTTTCAGAGTGGTGACGTCACATGCAATTTTTTTAAATGACACTGTATATATTTTTTGACATTATCTGGTAGAGGTTTTTTTTCTCTTTTCAAAAATATAAATATTTCATGCACTTGCATAAAAAAAATTTCGTGAAAAATTACAAAAACTTTTTCACAGTGGGAGGCCATGATACGAAACTGTAAACAAAAGTGTAACTCAGAAAAACAAAACAAATAGTAGCCAAACGCTTTAACTATCAGATTTCAGAATAATCTAAAGTGTTTATTGTTTTGTTTTTCTGAGTTACACTTTTATAGTTTTGTAGCGTGGCCTCCCACCGATAAAAAAGTTTTTTAATTTTTCTCGAAAATGTTCTTATGTAAGGACATAAAATATGTACAGGGTGGCCAGATAAGAATGCAAAGTGCTGTATATCGGAAACTATTCGTCGTAGAGACTTTCGGCTAAAAATTTATGACTAAAGTGGCCAAAAGAAGAACGTGGAAAATATTTTCAGATTTCCAAAATGGTCACCAGGGGACGTAACCACCATCTTAAACCTTTAAAGTGATTTTTCACTAAAATCCACCTAGTAAATGTTACCAAAATATATATGCTTATTAAAGCTAAGCTTTACTCGAGTAATTTTTGTTTAACACTTTTTGACTTATCTATTAAAATAAAGTGGTGGGGGGTAATTCAATGCTTTTTTTAAATAAACAGCTGTAATTCCTAAACCACTGAACGAATTTTAACAAACTTAGTCTCGTTGGAAAAAGCATTTATTGTTCCATGAAACCCATCTTACCTGTGATATGTCTAATTCTTAGTGATGCCGCTAGAGCGCGTTTTTTGATATAAGAATAGAAAATTGCAAAATTCTCTAAAAAATTAAATGCAATTATATGACATTTTTTTTCATAAAAATGTAGTGAAATGATACGTAAATAGGCTAGTGAAAACCGTATCTCGATATCTTATTCGTAGCCTGAAATATCGAAGAAAGAAAATTTAGTTATCATATAATTTTAAAAAGACGTTATTACACCGATATTTATTGTTATTTATTTGTCTTTTTTCAAGATTCAATGATAAAATTTCATAATTTAATAATTTTTAAATAATAAAAGTATTCTTAGTTCAAATAATTTAAAAAAACGTGTAGGGGCATAATAAGAAAAAAGGGCCGATTTTGAAATAAAACTAATGCCTCCTTAAATGCTCGAACTGTCTTCCATCACACTGAATGCATTGTTGGAGCCGCTCATGCGTGGGCATTACAGCAGCTTCAATTTTTGCTCTTGAAAGCCTACGAATGGCCTCCTGTATTCGGATTTTCATGTCGTCTCTCGTTGTTGGTGGAATTTGATAAACAATATCTTTCAACCGACCCCATAGATAGTCCAAACAGGTGAGGTCTGGGGATCGGGGTGGCCAAGGAAATAGACTTCCTCGCCCAATCCACTTCTGGTGATATGTTAGATCTAAATGTTCTCGCACATTTCTTGAGAAATGTGCTGGGCAACCGTCTAGTTGCAAAAACATATTTTGCCGTAATTGCAAGGGCACATCTTCTAATAAAATAAGCAATTGATTTACCAGAAAATCAAGGAACACGGCACCATTTAGTGGTTGATCAAAGAAATAGGGACCTATAATAGTTCCGCCCAGGATGCCACACCACACATTGAGACTCCAATGGCCTTGATGTTGGACTTCGCGCAACCAGTGAGGATTGTTGTCAGACCAATAATGCATATTATGCAAATTAATGTTTCCATCACTTCTAAAAATGGCCACATCCGTCCAAAGAATTTCGGATAAAAATTCTCTATTATCCCTAATTATGCCCAACATCCAATGACAATAATCTATCCGTCGGTCAAAGTCTTCGTGATTTAAGGCTTGATGTAAAACCGTATGATATGGGTCCAGTCTAAAAATTTGAAATAACAAACACATTGTGAAACATGTAAGGTAGTATTTTTAGTGACATAAAAACTTACCTGTGATCCTTTAAAATGTTTAGAATAGTAGTACGTAATATACCCAACGCGCGAGACATTGCTCTCGTACTAACGTGGGGATTCAACTCCACGTCTGCTAAGACATTAAAAATATTGTCTTCCGTTGTTCTAGCAGAGTGTCTTCGCAACTGAGGTCGAAAGCTGCCAGTATTACGCAAATTTTGCACTAAATGCGGAAAAATTCTCGCATCGCGTAAACGCCGATTTGAATATCGAGCTCTGTATACTCTTTGAGCCAATGCCGCATTTTGAAGACATTCAAAATATACCGCAATCATATAGACAGCTTCATCATTTGTAAAAGGCATTTTAATAGTTTCAAGGCCTTACTTGTGTGTGCAACGAACACAAATTACACTGTCTCTATAAGTATAATTTTAATATTTGTTGACAAGTTGATTTTAGGCATTTATTTTTCCTCCATGGTCTACTCTTCATATTCTGCCTACCTTGCACTTGCATACTAGCTGTATTGATTATTATTCCCCTACACGTTTTTTTTTAATTTTTTTAACTAAGAATACTTTTATTATTTAAAAATTATTAAATTATGAAATTTTATCATTGAATCTTGAAAAAAGACAAATAAATCACAATAAATACCGGTGTAATAGCGTCTTTTTAAAATTAGATGATAACTAAATTTTCTGTCTTCAATATTTCAGGCTACGAATAAGATATCGAGATATGGTTTTTACTAGCCTATTTAGGTATCATTTCACTACATTTTTATGAAAAAAAGTCATATTATTGCATTTAATTTTTTAGAGAATTCTGCAATTTTCTGTTATTATATCAAAAACGGGCTCTAGCGGCATCACTAAGAATTAGACATATAACAGGTAAGATGTGTTTTATGGAACAATAAATGCTTTTTCCAACGAGACCAAGTTTGTTAAAATCCGTTCAGTGGTTTAGGAGTTACAGCTGTTTATTTAAAAAAACATTGAATTACCCCCCACCACTTTATTTTAATAGATACATCAAAAAGTGTTAAACAAAAATTACTCGAGTAAAGCTTAGCTTTAGAAACCATATTTTTTTTGGTAACATTTACTAGGTGGATTTCAGTGAAAATCACTTTAAAGGTTTAAGATGGCGGTTACGCCCCCTGGCGACCATCTTGGAAATCTGAAAATATTTTCCGCGGTCTTCTTTTGGCCACTTTGGTCATAATTTTTTTTACCGAAAGTCGTTACGACGAATAGTTTCCGAGATATAGCACTTTGCATTCTTATCTGGCCACCCTGTATATTGTTGAAAAGAGAAAAAAAACCTCTACCAGAAAATGTAAAAAATATATACAGTGTCTTTTAAAAAAATTGCATGTGACGTCACCACTCTGAAACAATTGAAGATAAAAAATTTTTGATAGTGTTAAAATGTAGGTTTTTATGTGCCATTTGATTTGATATAAGGTTTATTGGGTCTAAAATAAATAATAAAGTAGCTAGAAGGCGGGGCCTGTTTTGTTGATCAGACTGTATATGCGATTTCCCACGCCTATTTCCCTATGTTCCCACCTTAAATATACACTCAGTATATTATGCTGACAATGCTGACATACAAATTTACGACAAAGAGTGCGATTTACTTTTTTATTGCATGCTACCTTGGTGACGTGCAATAAAACGTAATTCTCACGTTAAAATTAAAAGTGCTTTAAACAGGCATTTTGACATCAGCAAGTGTGTAAAAACTATCACTTTTGACATGATCGTAGATAAACATTATAAGAAAGTTAATGTAACATTTTTCTGTAAACGTTTCTTGAATTTTTATATGAACTACGTCTTGTACCTATTTCTGTTAACTATAAAAAAATCTTAAAAACAAAACAAGCTAACTACATTTTTATAAATTTTAGTATTTACTTAGATTGTAAGTTATATGTTCAGAAAATATACAGGTACTAATTATTTCATAACAGCCATGTATGGTGGTAAAATTCGATTTAAGTACTTTATTTTTCAGACATTTTTAGTAATCAATTCCTTTAATATCTGAACAAAATCTATTAATACCAAGATGTAAATACAAACGTTTTATTTTGTGTGTTTCTTTAGAACTTTTGCCTTAATCTATTGTCAATTTCGAAACTGAAAGCTGAGACTGGTTTATCTTAATTTTTAAAGGAATAGCTCTTATTGAGGAAACTCTCTAAGTCGCCTATTATATTCATGTTGCCGGTGGCAGCTTCATTAATATAATGACATATTGAAGATATGTAGTTAGAGTATAGTTCCACACAATTTTACACCATTTGTTTCGTCGAATTCCGTCCAACAAGTCAAGTGTATCGTTTTATCGAGTCACCGCGTGACGAGCAACTTTATAATTGTAAAACTGTTGATGATATATTAATGTTCCTTTCAGCGCTCACTCTGAGTGCATATTGTTAATAAATCCATTTATAATTGCCTGTGAGAAGGTGCCTCGACTGACTGCATGATTTAATAATGAAGCTGCTTAATCCTTTCACCTGTTTAAGCGCTATCCATATCAAATTACTATTTTATTTTTAATGCAGCCCTGCAAACCGGCAAATTTATGCACATGGCCGGGAGTCATGTAAACTTCGAGTATGAGGAAATTCATGAAAACGACACCTAATGCTGTTCTAGTTCAGGTTCCGTTCTATAGAAAATAATAGAAATTAGATGGGTAGAAACTTTAAATAATTACACTAAGTTATGATTAGCTATTTACACCTTCAATCTTTAGAATGTAGAATGTTTAAAGATTATTTTGTAGTTGAATGTTATGTATAAATTGTGGGCATTAATTTTTGATCATGAAAATAATAGCGGCAGATATATTTACTATCATAAAAATGTTTTCAACATTTTAATAATTTTTCCAAATGCTTTGAAAACAAGTTTAATTTTGTAGTTTGCTGTAACGTCTTTGTATGTATCCATTTTCTTCCAAGAAACATTTGAACAAACTTATGTATTAAATACAAATTCGAAAGCAAAATCGTCCTCCGTGTACAGTTCCGGGCAAAACCAATTCATGAAAACTCAGTAATAAACAAGAATGTAACGTTTGAATGTTAGAATACTGCTAGAGAGTTGAAAACTAGATTATCTAAAACTAGAAATGAAGAAAACGAAATAGATTAAGTCACATAGGATTAGCTCAGCAAGAAGGCTTTTGGGGCAATGGGCACAAAATAATCCACATAAAAGCTACACAAGATGGCAACCCGGGGTGGGCGTGATACTAAATAGAGAGATAAGAAGTATAGATAACTATTCTTACAGTAAACCAACACAGCATGACGAAAATATAGAGAAGGCGTAGGAAGATATAAAACAAGTACCTAATAAAGCATGTGAAACAAACGACTTACGGGATTGGAACGTGTCATTATTGACGTCGAAAAACTCTTAGTATTTCGTAAGGCGCTTCATCAGAAGGTAAAGCGAAAGAGCACGGTAACTCAACGTCTATACCACGCCAGAGGCGAAACTCTTTTGAGAGTTTCGCCCAGAGAATTCCGGAGGATATTACAAAGTAGCAGCTTGATTACATATTGATTAAGAAAATAATAAAAATTCGGAAAAGGACGGCAGACGTTACTCAGGCCCAGACATCTACGGTGCTCACAATCTTGTTCTGATGAAATCCTTACCCTAAAGAAAATCTAAAGAAAATATTGGTTAAATATAGAAACGTTCCCAACAATACTGAAACAATAAAAGGCTACACTGGGAAATCCGAATTACATCAATTTTTTTTTAGTTTTACTGCGTATTTACAACTAGTCTAATAGACTAACAAGCAAATGAGCTGATGTACATGGCATGTGGGGAGTTACACCATAAGGTGGTTTCCTTTTACTAGCTTAATTAGTTAGATCACTAAACTTTGTTGTCCGTTTTAAACGTCTTGTTACATTAACTATATTTAATAAGTCTGTCACTAATGCACTGGGATGGTCACTAATTCGGGCCTCGTACCAGTTACAGAAGTCTTGAATTACATCTTTAATCCACGGGATCTTCAGGTCATTGTGTAATATTCCATTCGGCGTTTGCCATTGCACGAAGTGTTTTACTTTGAAAGCTTTGGAGAATCTCTATGTTGGGTGACTTAGCACACTCCCAAAACTGGATCCCATATGTCCATATCGGCACTATCACGGTTTTATGCAGCAATACTTTGTTTGTCAAACTTAGTTGAGATTTCCGTCCAAGAAGCCAGAACATCTTCTTCACACGGATATCTAATTCTTTCCTTTTGGTTTTTATATGTGTCTTCCAAGTGAGTTTGTTATCAAGATGTATGCCAAGATATTTTACGTCTTCTTTGTATGGTATACGAATTCCATTGAAGGTTATTGGACGTGGGTCATATTTCCGAAGGGTGAATGTTATGGACGTTGATTTATTTTCATTGATTTTGATTCTCCAAACTGTTCCCATCTTTTGAGAGTCTCTAGTGCAGTGGTCGCCAACCTGTCGATCGCGAGCTACCGGTAGCTCGCGGGGGCAATTCTGGTAGCTCTCACAACGATTTTAATTTAAAAAATACAAAATCAGAGAAGCTTCCTAAAATTCCACAAAAAAATCTAATTGTCATAATATTAAACATAAACAGCGGCAACGTTGCGGCGAGCGATCTGCCGCTGACGCCATCAAGCTAGAATCGGCTAGAATCGGCTAGAACCGAACAGCCGGACCAGTGCGTTAGTGTTCGAGAACGATCTGGATTGCTTTGAACGGGATAAATACCCACAGCGCGGCGACATTGCGCTTAGTTTAAAACTGAACGCGTAACCAACGTCCAGCGGTTGGGTTAGTAGTGAACAACAAAAAATAATATAATGGCAAGCAGTTGTAAGAAGGTAAAGACATACCACTTTCATTCGGAATGGGAAGAACAATACTTTTTTACAGAAGTTAAAGATAAAAATGTGTGTTTGTTATGTAATACTTCGGTCTCCGTTGCTAAAAAAGGAAATATTGAGAGACATCATAAAACTGTACATTCTAATTTTGAAAAATCATTCCCACTACATTCTGCCGCCAGAAAGGAGAAACTGAAACAGTTAAAAAAGCAGTTAATTGGACAACAATCAATATTTTTAAGAACAATCGACAAAAATAAGGCTGCAACTGAAGCATCGTACCGTGTGTCCCAGATAATTGCACAAAAAAGGAAACCTTATGAAGACGGGGAAATGATAAAACAGGCGTTTTTAGAAGCTGCTGACTCGTTATTTGCCAACTTTAGAAACAAAGACGAGATAGTTTCAGCTATAAAATCTATGCAACTTTCTGCTAATACAGTGATGAGACGTGTAGAAGTAATGAGCAATGATATTTTTTTACAGTTAAGAACTGACTTAGATAACTGTGTTTATTTTTCACTTCAACTGGATGAATCAACAGATGTCGTTGACACTGTCCAGATGGCCGTGTTCGTCAGGATGGTTTTTAGTGATTTTACGATTAAAGAAGATCTTTTGAAGTTTATGCCACTGAAAGGACACACTACTGGACAGGAGTTGTTTTCTCATTTAAAAAATATTATTTCTTCCGAGAAAATTCCAATATCGAAAATGGTAGGCTTGACAACCGATGGCGCTCCAGCAATGGTGGGTTTTGATAAGGGTCTGGTGGCGTTATGTCGTAAAGATGAAACTTTTCCGCAATTTCTCTCTTACCACTGCATTATCCATCAGGAAGCATTATGTGGAAATTTCCTGAAACTAAACAACGTTATGAAACTGGTGGTAAAAATTGTGA
This sequence comes from Agriotes lineatus, assembly GCA_940337035.1. NCBI lineage: Eukaryota > Metazoa > Arthropoda > Insecta > Coleoptera > Elateridae > Agriotes > Agriotes lineatus. The sequence goes on along the minus strand of CALNHX010003515.1, from coordinate 106,904 downwards.
ACAAGATTAGAGCTCAAGCGTTACAAAGAAGATTATTCAAAACCTTGGCCGATGAAGTTGACTGTCAATACGGGGACCTACTCCTTCACTCTGAAGTCCGATGGTTAAGTAGAGGACGGGTGCTGAAACGTTTTAATGATGTCCTATCTGGCATAGTTCAATTTTTCAAAAAACGCGATGAACCGACTCCGGAACTAGAAAATTCAATCTGGCTTAGAGATTTTGGTTTTCTCGTGGACATTACCGAGAAATTAAACGAACTTAATTTGCAGCTTCAGGGGAGAGACAAAGAACTAGCAGAAATGATTTCTGATATAAAAGCATTTATCAAAAAGCTGGAGTTTTGGGAACAAAACCTAATTAACAGCGATGCCAAGCATTTTCCTATTCTTTCAGAAAAAATATCTCAAAATCCATTAGAACCCTATGACAGCAAATATCATGTAGAAATAGTTTCTACCCTGAAGAATAACTTCAAAAATCGTTTTAAGGATTTCAACGAAATGGCTTTAGTAGCGCAGTTTGTTGTTTCACCCTTTATGGAAATTGATATCCAACAGTTTGCAACTTGTGTTATGCAGAACTTTGGCGAAGACATCGCTGCAACAGAAATGGAAGTAATTGATTTTAAAAATGATTTAGCCTTAAAATCGTTAGTCTCAAGTACCAAATGTATCTGGCCTATTGTAAGTAAAGACAAATATTCAGTTCTATGCCGTGTTGCCTTGAAAGTGAAAGCATTATTCAGTTCAACCTATTTGTGTGAATCTTCTTTTTCCAATATGAAGTTTATTAAGAACAAATATCGCAATCGACTTACAGATGAACATTTGGATAATTGTATTCGAATGGCTGTATCAAATTATACTGCAAACATTAAAAAAATGATCGATGAGTCTGAGTGTCAGCCTTCTCATTGAACGTGCTTTTTTATTTTGCAATGTTTATGTTCATGATAGTGCGTTACTTTTTTATTGTTATTATTAACTATTTTTAAATCTTACGTGACATGCCGTTGTGGCTGGATAAAAGTTTGTGTTTATTTTTCAAACAACTTCGTTTGGTAGGTAGGAATGTAGTTATTATTAGTACCTATGTATTATGTATTACCAGTTAAATAAATAGTAAAATAAATACATATAATGATAAATTAACTGTGGATTATTTCATTTACGTTGCGTTACGTGGCTTCCGTGTGGGTAGCTCGCTGTTTATTCCAAAATTAACAAGTAGCTCAACACATTGAAGAGGTTGGCGACCACTGCTCTAGTGTATTTTGTAAGTTTGTTGTTGATTGGATTGGGTCATTGTGGGAAGATAGTATGGCCGTATCGTCCGCAAAAGTGGCAATTATAAAGTTGTCAGGAACAGGTAAATCTGCTGTGAATAGCTGGTATAATGTGGGACCCAGAACTCTACCCTGCGGTACGCCAGCTTGAGCAAATTGGATTGGAGAACGGCTATTGTTTAGTTTGACCTGAAAATATCTGCTTCCTAGATCCGACTTAAATAGCAGGTAGTATAGATAGGGAAGGTTTTTTTAAATCTTATAAAGTAGGCCTGAAATCCACACTCGATCAAATGCCTGACTTAGGTCCAGAAACACAGCTGCACACACGCGTTTTTCTTGAAAATCTGTCTCTATACTATCCACTACCCTATGCACTTGTTTCAAGGTTGAGTATCTTCGGCGGAAACCGAATTGTTGTTGTGGGATTAGGTAATTTTCTTTCATAATAAGACTGAGTCTTCTTAATAGTGTTCGCTCAAATAGCTTAGAAAGTACCGGTAGTAGTGAAATCGGTCGATAAGAATCTGGTGATTGAGCTGGTTTACCAGGCTTTCCTATGAGAATGACTTCCGCAAATTTCCATTGAATGGGATAAAATTGGGTTCGTATGATAGCATTAAATATTTGTGTTATAGCTACCAATGCTTTCTTTGGCAGCTGCTGAAGTAACTCGACTGTGATGAGGTCGTAGCCTGGCGTTTTATGGGATTTTAGGCATTTTATTTCTCTTTGTATTTCATTGGGTGTACAGTGCTTGATGGGCAGGTCGAGTTGAAGTGATGCTTCAAGGAATTCAAGTATTGTAGAGTCGTCTATTGGATTTTTTGTTGATTCGTGTGGTTGGAAAGTCGCAGGTAAGTGTTCGCCAAATACTTTTGCGTTTTCCAAGAGCCATGAGGCTTACGAATAGGAAGAATATGAGTAATGGGTTGCTTCAGTTTTTTGGTTATTCATCATAAAGAGTAATCATCGTGTTGTCTCGGAGATAAGTTGCTAACGTCGTCGCTGAATGTTTCATTCTTCTGTTCTTTTATTAGTCTTTTTAGTTGCATAGTTAGAGTGTTTAGTTTATTTTTATCACTAGGGTGTCGTGTTTGTTGCCAAATCCGTCTTGCTTTTTTTTTTCTCAGCAATCTTTTGCCTGATCTTTAATGGGTCTTTAATGTGTAGTTGTTGGTAGTGGTGTTGCAGTTTTGCCGTAATTTTATAGGCGTGGCTGCCCAAGATGCGGGCCGAAGAATGTGCGTTAGTTGCTCTACCGCTGCCTCGATTTCTGTTGCTGTGTCAAGTCCTCATGGCGCCGATAGGTGATCGTTAACATGTTGTCTAAAAGCATCCCAGTCTGTATGACTGTTGTGTAAGTGTGGCCTTACTGACTTTTTAATTATTGATATGCTTAGCGTACATATTATAGCAGAATGATCTGAGCTTAAGTCGTAACAATCACTGATGTCCATACAATTTGGTGAGTAGTTGTTTGTACTGAAGAAATCTAAAGCATCTGGTAATTTTGTTCAGGTCACTTGGCCAGTAGGTGGGATTGCCTGTAGCTACTGCACTAAAGTGATTTATGTAGCTGCCTTCCTTTTGGATTGATTAGTCTATAACCCCTAGAGGGGTGCTTAGAGTTAAAATCACCACCAGCTATGAATCTGCTCTCCAATGTCCTGAAGAAGTGTTCAAACTGATTTTGTGTTATTGCATGTCTGTGTGGGCAGTATACTGCTGAGACTACCATATCTCCAACATGGTCTTTAATGTTGACATTTGTAGCTTGTATATGGTTTGTTTCAAACTTATCCATTTCATAGTGTGATATTTTATTTCTAATTATTATTGCTGTTCCGGCGTGGGCTGTATTATCGGGGGATGACAGGTGTAGTAAGTTTTATAATTGTAAATGTTTAAGTAGCTGCAGCTGGTAAAATTAGCAGTATATCAATTTTTGGGTATTGAGAAAGGCTTCTATTTCCAGACGGTGTTGTAAGAGTCCATTTGCGTTCCATGCGGCTAAATTTTTTTTATCAGGCTTGTAAGTAGGCTGAGCATTATCGAATTCTGTTGCATTAACTGAGTGAACATAGCTTCGAATTTTGATATAAATTGAGCCAGTGATATGTCATTATTGTTATGGTTTTGGTTTTGAATGTGGTTGAATGAGTTTGATGTTGTCGTAAGGTGTTGTCCCATAGTAGCTGCGGCATAACTTAGTGAGGGCCTGTACATTCTATTTGTTGCCATTGTAACCGTCCTTGGAGTTCGTGGGATTTGCATTCTGGTTGCAGCGTCAGCTTTGATATTTCCTCTTGCAGACTGAAGTTGTTGGTAGATTATGCATCCTTTGTAATTGGCTGGGTAAGAGCCATCGCAATGTGCACACCTAGCAGGCGTGTCTTTGGATGTAGTGCATATCGTTGTATTGTGATCACCACCGCATTGTAAGCAAGCGTATGGTTTTCTACAGTACTTCTTGCTATGTCCATATGACTGGCAGCGGGTGCACTGGATTATGCTGGTTTTTTCCTTGGTGGTAATAACGGATTTAAATATTTTTGGCGTAAAAGCTACCCAATTTAGATTGTCAAAAAAGCAAAATATTATGAACTTAAAATTTCTTTCTAATTTATCTATAGCTTGTATTTATTTAGTGTATGGCTAATATTTAACACTTTTATGTTGAATTTCTTCCTTGTTGTGAGTTTCAACTTCATCTAAAGTTGAACTACCAAATAAGATATTCCACGCTTTTTTTTGTGTGGGTATTTAAAGTCTATTTTTGACAACTGGCATTTTTACGACGCTATTTCTTGAAGCGGTTCTTGTTTTTGGTGATTTATTCACGCTTCATGTAAAACCAATTTTGTCATGTAACATTTTCTTAGACTGAATGTTTTCTTATTCGGTTAATTAGTCAGCAGACGAATATTCATCTTTATGGTCTGATTGTTTTCCAGATCATCTTCAACATCACCACAAGCGTCATTATCACTCTCCATTTTATCATACCAAGCCAGTTCCACTAAATTTAAAATAGCTTGATCTAGCCTACGATGTGTAGCATGTGAAAGATCCCTTGCTAATGTTGGGACTCGTTAGTCTCGGCAAGATTCTAAGGAGGACTTTGACCATATGACCAAAACAGTCGGTGTCTAAGGTACCTGGTACTCCTCATGCCTCATGCCAAACAAACAAAATATTGTTTATGATTTCCACTTCTCCTGTATATTGTTATTCTAAATAATATACGATTGCGAGTGTTCCCATGTCGAGTCTAAACTTAAATTGGCTGTCCGTTAGAGGATTTTCTATTATTATACATACTACGATGTATAATTTATTTTAGTAAAAATGTTGGATACATGCGAGATGAAGCTTATGGTTCTATAGTCCTAGCATGTTTTGACTGTTGCCTTTATAAGTAGTCGTACTATTAGTGATTTTGAAAAATCTCGTGGAATTTGTCCTACTTGGTATATATTATGAGTTAGATTGAAAGACCTCTCTCTTTAGTTTTGGCGTTTGCAAGTTCTGTTACTGCTTTGTTAAATTTTGCTAGTATGTGATTACTTTTTATCCTCTTCCCTATGTTTCATAATTTTTGTGAGGCAATTGTCTTCTTTGCATAATTTTCCCATGTATTCTTACTATTTTTTTGCTATAGTTTTAGCTTCTATTAGCACGTTTTCGGCCTTACCTTTGATTCCATAGCACTTGGGTTTTCTGTCAGTCGTTGTCTTTTAATTTCTTTTTATGGTTTATCTATTTTTTCTACTTGCAGTGGTTTTTTTATTATCTGGCCCTTTTCGTGTATATGTATTTATTTGTGGCTATTCTAGATTATTTGTTAACTCTACTTTTTAGTTCCTGTATTTTTGTTGACCCTATTTAGTTTACGAATTATTGTATTTTCTTGGTTTTTCCATCAGCTCACTTATTTTTTATGAAATAAATGAATTTGTGGTGTGATTTACGTTATTTACGACACAAAACCAGGCCGCACGTTGACGGCGCCAGATTCGATACATAGAAACGGGAATTACAACATAACATCCATGTTTTGTTACCCGCTAGACAGGAACTATGATACAAGATCCGGCTACAACTTTAATTCGGTAGTTGTAAGACGACAAATTGGTGAAATGCAAGTGCCATTTGCCCCAACGTCGTTACGATGTACATGTAATAAAATTTTGCAAGCTTAACTCGTCGGAGAGGTTGTGGTTTAATTCGATATTTGTCAATTAGGGCGATGACTTGGTGGGTTAAATGAAATTTCATAAAATGGGCACGACCGACTTTGTATTTTCCTAAAAAGAACTGCCCCTTGAGGTTAGAAATGAGGAGAATCCCTTGACCTGTTGACAAAGTGCGACGGCCCAGCTTCTGCTTCTAAGGACATACCTTGTGGTTATATTGAATTTTAATATATGCAAGTCTACTAAACATAACTACATGGTAAGAACATATTGTCCCTACATCTATATGACGTCATAGGGGTTCACATGCTGCTAAAATATATCAGATAATGACTCTCCTAGAGTAGTTAAGCTTACATTATTTATTGCTTGCCAACAATGGAAGTCTATGACTAAGTGAGCGCCACTCGTTAATTAACTAACTACACCACTTTAAACTATCGTAACATGATTAGCGCTTAATCGTTGTAAGATACCCTTTAAGTTTTAGAATCTTGGTGACCGCTACATGCTGACCGTCGGGCGCTACTCATGCAGTTACTCACTCGATTGCCGTCGGTAACCTTTGCTATCGGCGGGATAGCTTAGGAAAATCCCGGTAGATATGGGAAGAAGACGCACTTCCTTTGGCAAAATTTTAGGCACTATGGAATTCCTTGCTAGAGCTGGACTTGAACACATTGTATTCAGATATGGTACTCGCGGCTACTAGCTTACAACGAAAAAACTCAGGTTAACATCCCGACACGGTATGTCCGCGTAATTTATTCGGAAAACGCTTCTTTCAGCTCAAGGTACTACAGTCAACTTCTAACTACTTGTTGCGTTCTGAAGAGCCGAGAGGAAGACACAAACCGGAATGAAACCTGGATTGTTGATGCAGTGTAGCTTTTTACACCACAATATATGTTGGTATAGTTGAATAAATTAAACCATTGTTGATTTTAAAGTTTTAGATAATACATAATATATACAAATTGCATTTAAAAGTGACGTCTGCGTTGTTGGATGGTTAACATAAGTCTATATACTGCTTAAAAACTAAGTTGAAATTTTTGTAGGCTAAATAGCCAATGAAACGTTCGGTAACTTTTGGCGTGGAAACTAAAATTTTGCGGTTTCTCACGAACAAGCGCACTGTCGGCAAAGGTTTATTGGGGTTTCAAATACGATAGCCTTTTAGGGTAATAAAGTTGTAAACTTAAGAAATGCATTGAGCGTGCTTGTGAATAATTTGGGCGAAACTGCACAAACCGTGAGAATAGTTTGAATTTAACTGAAACGCTGCAAACTAATCTCACAAAAATACATCTATTTAATTAATCTTAAAACTAGAGTCCAAACGTGGTGGATCCGCACCAAGAGCTGCAAAAACATTATTTTTGATGCTCTTATGAACTCTAAACGGTAGAAACCCAACTTCCAAACTCGCTCCGTCTAATTTCGACTAAGAAGAAAGAGAGTAGGGACGATCAGATGATTGCACTGCTAGTGCAATGCCCATGAAACGTTACTCCTTGCCCCCGTTTGATTGGTGGGGCCGCAGGGAGAATGTCGATTAACAGGAATTCTTAAGCCGTCGCTTCCAGGGCTGACTTAGCATTTTTGAAAGTGGGCGCTAATTACCTTATTGAAAATTCATGACGACGTCAAAACATGCTAGGACTATAGAACCATAAGCTTCATCCCGCATGTATCCAAAATTTTTACAAAAATTATACATCGTAGTATAGAAAAAACAATAGAAAACTATCTAACGGACAGCCAATTTAAGTTTAGACTCGACATGGGAACACTCGCAATCGTATATTATTTAGAATAACAATATACAGGAGAAGTGGAAAGCATAAACAATAGTTTGTTTGTTTGTTATGGACAAGGTCTAGGTATGACGAGTACCAGGTACCTTAGACACCGACTGCTTTGGTCATATGTTCAAAGTCCTACTTAGAATATTGCCGAAACTAACGAGTCCCAACATTAGCAAGGGATCTTTCACATGCTACACATCGTAGGCTAGATCAAGCGATTTTAAATTTAGGGTAACTGGCTTGGTATGATAAAATGGAGAGTGATAATGACGTTTGTGGTGATGTTGAAGATGATCTGGAAAACAATCAGACCATAAAGATGAATATTCGTCTGCTGACTAATTAACCGAAGATGAAGACATTCAGTCTAAGAAAATGTTACATGACAAAATTAGTTTTACATGAAGCGTGAATAAATCACCAAAAACAAGAAACGCTTCAAGAAATATCGTCGTAAAAATGCCAGTTGTCAAAAAGAGACTTTAAATACCCACACAAAAAGAAGCGTGGAATATATTATTTGGTAGTTCAACTTTAGATGAAACTGAAACTCACAACAAGAAAGAAATTCAACATAAGAGTGTTAAATATTAGCCATACACTAAATAAATACAAGCTATAGATAAATTAGAAAGAAATTTTAAGTTCATAATAGTGTGCTTTTTTGACAATCTAACTTGGGTAGCTTTTACTCCAAAAATATTTAAATCCGTTATTCTGCTGTCGACCATGCATTCTACTAAAGTTGTTAATGAACAAACTAAAAAGTCATACATAGTAAAATTTTACAATTTCACGAAAATATGGGTTGGACACTTTTGACAGATGACCCATTACTACACGGTATCAAGATAAACACGATTATGGTCATTGAGGTTCTTCTATAGAATGCTGAACTAAGCGGGAATAAATGCATATGTTCTGTATAAAACTTCAAACCGCATTAAAATTCTCCCTAGAAGTTCCATTATACTTTCCCTTGACGTTCAGTTTGTTCGACCATACATGGAAAGAAGACTTACAAAAAAGCATTCTAACAAACTTTAGAGCGACATCCCAGAAGTTTTAGGTTCAAACAAGTTTCCAGAAGAAGAACCAGCAGAATATTTTATGTCGTGTAGCTACTACCTTGTTCTCAGTGTTTATACACATGCAAAGGACATCATGAAAGTTTTGCAAACCGACTTTATTTTACTTACGAGCTTTCAAAGTATCTTCGTTCACATTCAATACACCTTTGCAGTCTTCGAAACCAATCCATCCACGTTTCTTCTATTAACTGCATAAATTCTTTATCATATGCCTTCAGCGGCTCGTCGTCAGGTAAACATAGTTTTTCCTCAAGTCGATTCGTCACATGCGAGAAGAAGGCGAAATCACAGGGTGCAATATTAGAGCTATGGGGAGAGTATACAAGCATATTCCATCTTGTAGCTGCCAAACAGACGACTCACGCACAATGTCCAGGAGCGTTGCCGTGGTGAAGAATTTGTATGCACTCTAAAATTCCCCTTCCTGTGAATAAATACCTGATCATACTGACCCTTTTTTCTAATTGTGACTGCAGCTGTTTTATTTTTAAATACCCACACCATGTTCTCTGACTCGCCGAACATTGTAGTAATAAAACTATGTTTAACCACGTGCCACGATGTTACTGACGTTACGACTGACACCAAACAACGCCATGATTAATTTGATCGTCAGATAATGAATGATTGATACAGATGGCATAAATTCCTGTAACATTCAGGTGCTCATTAAGAATTACGTGCACTACACGCACAGGGATACCTAAGTTCTCCTCGTCAGTATATCAACCGTTGCTCCCACTCCAGATTTTTTCTCACGGATGTTTTGCGGGTGATAGAAAAAAAGGTCGCCTTGGACGCAAGTCGCTCTCAAAACTAAAATGTCCTCTATGAAACTATTGACACCACCTAAATATAGTAATGCGATGTGGACAATAATATCGCAGCACAGCAGTCATTTCCTGTAGGCGTGGGTCCATGCCAGCTATCGAGAAAAGTTGTAGCGTCAAACTGTAAGCTGCTCATTTTTCGGACATTGCGACATAGCTTGATGTTCTCAGCTCGACTGTTCGAGTATACTTTTGCTCGCAGATAGATATTTGAACAAATAATCATACCATTAATAGCCCAGTGTTCCTAGCCCCCTGAATGGGTCATATTTCAATACCTTTCTAGTGTCCTTTGTAACGAACAGAGACAGTGATGTAGCTCACAAATCCGAATTTGTTTAAATACACAAAGACAAATCTTGAACCTTATTTTCATCGTTGTCTTCTTGCATTTCCCTACTGCTGTGATATACCGAGTGTTTCACTTAAGGTGCGAACGTAGGGAAATAGCATGGAAAATCGTATATAGGCAGATTCCTGCTTGCCACTTCAATTGATAGGATTGATAGTGCTATCAATCGAAAGAGAAAAAAATGCGCTTAATTTGACATTACTTTACTTGAATTTGTTGCTTGATAGAAGTAGTTTAAAACTGTATTAAATATTTTGCATTTTATTCACAGAAAACAGACGAGCCACGATCAAATTTGTTTATGCCAAAATAAGTAGTCCACTGAAGATACAAGGTAGATACGTGAATTGATAACTAACCGAAAATAACATTTATCTATTTTAAGTGTAGAACTGTCAATAAAGTTTTATCAAACATATTGAAATTGCAACTGCTTAGAGTGAAGTTCCACCTCATTTTGTTAAAATTTTCTTCACGTAATATAAACCGATTTTATCCTCAGAAAAAATACTGTATTTTTCTACTAGGTACTTCTGATATTAACAAAATGTTTTTATTTGTGAAACCTTCTCGTTCTGCCCAATCGTTACTTAAAGATAAATAAAAATAACATTGACTGTTTGTGTAAACTGTCGTTCATTATATCAGAAAATATCTGCTTCAGTACATAAACAGTTGGTGGCATAACAGTAAAAGCATTCTAGTTATTAAAATCGCCATATACCTTCTTAATTCAATAGAATTAAAAGACGTAATTCTGCGTGCTTATTGAAATTTTCTCTAAAATGTTAAAATTTACTAAGCTCAAGCATTTAATTTTGTTGCTCAACGCAATATCAGAACGAATTCATTTCGTCATTGTTCCAAGAGACTAGTTACACACCGCACCGTCAACAAATAAGTGTCAAAAATAAGCTGGAACGTTTAGTAAAGGCAGATGCGTCCGGACCATTTGAACAGCTTTAAGTAGTTATACGTGTAAAACTCCCAATTGAACCTCTCACTATGCTTAAGTGCATCCCAATGGTCCAAACAAACACTCCATAAAGTTTTGTGTAGCTATGTTTAGATAAAGTCTTTTGAACGCTGCAGGTATATAAATAAACGTAACCATTCACTATTTTAAAAAGATCAAGCTAGAATGTCAATATGGCCATAACGAAAATTTTAATTGTAATATATATATAACACACATTCTATATCATACCAACAGAAAGTATTATGGATCAGATTTTAGAAATCTAATTTAATAATTTTTCAAACCTAATTTCGATTACGATAGCGTATTGGCTTAAGATTCACCTTTAGTAGTATCTAATATTAAAATTCAATTTAAAATTTCACATTAAAAATATAAGAAACCCCATACAAAATTCGAAGAATAATAATTTTTCGATAAAAATGTGGATTTTGACTGTTTTTGAAATTGTGAGCAACTTTTTTCGATAAAACTAAACCTACCAAGGTTTTTCACTTCTTTTCATCAATTTTTGATCGCAATAGGCTAGTGATTTGCAATAAGATTCTTTAAAAAATGTAAAAAAACACTTTTTTGAAAGATAGACTAAAATTTAAAATCGGTCAGAAAATAAATAAAGAAGATGCACGGGTGTGAAGGTGAGAAGTAAAACACACTGTATATAGGCACCCTATTTAACAGTCGTTACATGTTTTTCATAAGACTGATGCTCTTCACTCTTTTTGCTCTACCATATAACAAAAATAGTTTGTACTAAAAATAACAAAATAAACTAAGGTTCCCGGTCGAAAAATAATATTGCAATATTGTTCAACATCATTTTGCTTAAAATAGTACGAAATGTGCAATTTGCGCATTAAAATATTACATTTCATTTATTTTCTTATAGGGTGTCCGTTCTCAAAGTCGAACATAGGCGATTAACATTGTATTGAACGTTTTGACCGATTCTTGCTCATCAATTTAACTTCCAGAGAAGGTAATGATACCAATGGAAAGATAAAATTATTACGCATCAAATGACACCAATAATACTTAATATTCAAGATGCGATTTTTATTTTAAAATACTAATTTAAAACTTGGAAATTTTTAAATATGCTATGCCTTTCTTTTCAAGTTCGATAGCATTTGTCAAAAAAATTGGTAGTTAGTTGGCGTAAATCAGGTATTTTCTATAAACGTCTGTTAAAATTATCTACAGAAAAATGAAGTATGTCAATGAAGAACGAGTGAATGCACTAATGTTAATACCCTATGTTCGACTTTGAGAATGGACACCCGGTATAATCGTTGACTCTTTACTTTTTTATTAACGATTGAGCTGAAAATTTGAGACTTTAAATTCCAACTTCAAAATATCTCCTATTCAAGGTGTCATACTCCTAAAAAAAAAATTCAAAATTATTCGGAACTTATATTTGAGCAATTGTGCCGTGACGAGCATTATAAAATAAGGCCATTTTTGCAATAGATATGCCACAAAACGATTCACCTCACTCTTACACCTATCAAAATTTCTTTCAATCGACGAATCGATGGTGAAATACAAATCTCGAAGCATCTTGAAGTAATATATGCCAATAAAGCCGATTAAACGCAGCTTCAAAATTTGGGCCATTGCTTGTCCTGTTACTGGGTACAGAATTGGACTGCTGATAAAACCGTTTCTCTTGGGGAGCAGGTAGTGCCTTCCTTTTCTTCTTCTTTTTCTTCTTCTTATTCAATCCTCAATGTTGGACATAGGTCTCCCTTTCCTTTTCCTTTTTTGCTTTTGGCGTCTTTAATAATATATTGGACCGAACTATATTCGACAGCTTCCCAAAAGATACCCATTCTAGTTTTATTCGTCTTGTGGTTTTGTATCTTGATCTTCTTTATTTATTTTGAAATTATGGTCTAATTATATATAGGCTGTTACATTCTCAATTGGCTGATTGTCGATTGTTACTGAATCTATATTTTGGGTTGATAAGATTTTCGCTTTGCTATAATGGGCCACCTCGGTGGTTGAGTGGGCTTGTTGTCTGCTTAGCAACCAGGTGGACATGGGTTCAAATCTGGCCGTAGCCGAGAATTTTCTAGGAGCGGCAGTGGATTTGAACTCATTAGTTAAGTTAGATGTAAGTTGTTGTGTGTGTGGTATGTTTGCATGCGGGGGAGCGTAATGTAAGTCGCGTGCGGCGCATTACCTCCGTTGCACTTCCCGCGACGTATGAATGGTCCTCGACACCGAAAGGTAAAAGAGGCTATAGATCATGAATGAATGAAAAAAAATGTTATTTTTTAAGCCTAGGTAGCATCGTCCTTATCTGATGATCATCATTTGATATTAAGACTATATCGTTTGTTATTTTCATTTATGTTAATATCCATGTTCAACCGCTGGAATTTCCTAAAAACATCCTCAAAAATCGTATGGAATAGCTTTAGAAAGATGAAGTCACCTTGTTTAAATCTTTTTCTTATTCGGATTTCATGTGTCTGCTGATCGTTTATTATATAACTGTTGCTGCTATATATTGCTATGCATACATTTAGTAGCCTTATATTTCGACTAATAATAATTATTAATAATTAATAATATAACCAACAAAACAGATATTTATTATAAGAATGCCCAGTAAATCTAATAATTTTAATTTCATATTTGTTAAAAAATAGCATAGCCATGAAAATAATTGATAGAATGACGTATTTAAAATAGCTTTATCTTTGTATAAAAACAAATTAAGATGAGAGCAGGCTTGGCATTTCATGCAACAAAAGGTAAACTCTAAACAAAACAATTGGGGTGGCTTCTTCATGAGGTTTGGTTGTGTTTTTGCCAAGCTGCTCCAAAATAAATATCCAAGTTAACTAAAAGTAGTGTTTCATTTAGCGATTGTGTCCTGGGTCACTTGTAGAAGTTTTGCCTTGATTTGGGCTTCCGCACAGGTAAATACGATGCGTCGAATTGGTCCAGTGGAAGCGGTGGTATTTGGATACCATTCTACCGAGGTCCAGCCAGTTTTATAAGTTATTGTACGAGTGTATAAGCGAACAGCGTACGTGTAGTGAAGCGGAGCCTTAGATTTTAGGCCCCCAGCTTCAGTGAAATAGATTCAAGTGGTGTCCGAGGGTTGCAGCCGAGGTAGTCTTGTTTTCATCGCAGAAGCCATCAAAAGGTCAGTTTTGCCACCTAAACGTGTTAGTTTTGTTAATGTGCTCCGGTAGCGTGCTTTTAGCGTTTCACTTCCGTATGGTGGCATGGGTAGAAGTGTTTTTTTAAGACAACATTAATTGCGTGGACATCGAGGATTTAATTGAAATTCTGAGCTTGTTTATGTATTTTATAGGCTAAGAAACCATCTTGATTCTGTATAGGTCCCATCAGTTAAATATAAATAATAATAATAATAATGGTGAGGCACTAACACCCCATGAAGGAGCTTGGCCTAGCTCTCACGCCCGGCTGTCGCGTATCAATTTCATGACACGTGATGATGTGGTGAGCATCACGCATTAGACAACCGCATTATTACCCCTTGTTCTTTCGAACGCAGGTACCCAAATTATTTAAGGCGACTGGGTAGGCCTCCCGCCAGGCATCGATCTGGGATTTGAAATCGACTTCCGCACCGCAGTCCAATGCTCTAACCACTGAGCTACGCTGGAGCTATTCAGTTAAATATAACAAAGGTCAAATTCCATTAGCAAAATTACGGCATACAGCGTGCTTACAACTAAATGTTTATATAAAATCGGACTTCAAATAATTATTCATAGCAAAAGCAAGCAATAGGAGTTTTAATTAATTCGGATGTAGCGACCTAACCCTGAGTGATTTAATTATAAATAAAGAAATTTAGAATAAAAATAGTAGCCGGCAAATTACAAAAGTAGTGAGATATAATTAGTGTCGTTTAAAAATTATTAATTTAAATTCATTATTGTCATCGGTCTTTGAGAGCAACACAATATACAAGGTTTTCCGATTGCGATGTATCAGCAGTGTTTTAGTTTTACTATCTCAAATGCTTTTCCCTCTTGTCAACCCTTGTTAAGATTGACAAATGGGAATTGCATCTGACAAACAGTGAAACACAATTGATACGTGGTGAAAAGCAGTCGGAAAACCCTGTATATCAGTTAGCAGGCAGATGTATATTAAGTTTGTTAGGCAGACATTCATGGCGTTTATGATAACTTGGAATTCTATTTTGTCAAACGCATTTTCATAATCTACGAGGGCGAGTCAAAGGTAGAATAGATTCGTAAAATTTTTCAATTATGGTTCTGAGTGTTTGAAGGTGGTCGTTGATGAAGTATCCACTTCTAAAGCCTGCTTGCTCCAATGGCTGCTACTGACCTAGTTTAATAGTTAAATGGTTGGTTAATACTTTTGTTAACAGCTTATGGAAGTTCGAAAGCAAGCTGATCGCTCTATAATTTTGAATCTTCTTATCGTCTCATTTTTTAACAGTAATACGATGACCGCCTTATACCATCCTTGTGGAATGTTTCGTTGATGCAAACATTCATTAAAGAGATCGGCGATTTCTAGTTCCAGTTTGCCTCCACCATATTTTAGCATCTCTATAAGTACCGCGCCTTCACCATGGGCTCTTCCATTTTGCATACTTTTTAGAGATAAGTTTATTTTCTTTATATTGATTTCTGGTCCTGCGTTACGGATTATTTGAGCTCTTATTCTAGTGCTATGTTGTAATTCGTCATTTGGAATTGTAGATGAACATGTTTCTTTAATAGTTCCTAACCTCTTCTAGTATTACGCATTTTCTTGTTGTTACAGAGTCTCGCTAGTCTTCTTATTCCTAAGCTTTATTTGGATTTCAGTACTTTCATGTTTCCGTTATTTACTACTGTATTTTCTACTAATCTTTGTATCTCTTGATGTCATTTCCAACTTCATTTTTTATAAGTATGTTAAGTTCCGAATATTTTACTATACTTATTTTGTTCTTCGTTTATCTACTTTGAGTTAACTCTAGTATCCTTCGTGGCTTGATATATCACTTTCACACAGTTTTCGTTCTTTTCGGTTAGGGATTTTCTTCTATTTGTTATTTTATTTAACGCTATTCCTACTAAGTTATTTTCTTGCGCCACTACAACAAACAACAAATCTTTCTTCCAAATGTTGTACTAAAACCTGACAAGGACATGAGCATTGGAGAATGTCACGGTGTTATCAGTGGTAATGTTTCAGTTTCGATGTGGCCATAATGGGGTGGGGGGATATGTAGATGTAATAAGTACTAGCCATAATTTTTTATAAAAAACATATTTTGAAAAGTGTCCAATAATAAGAAATTTATGGGTGGCGCGTCGATCACTTCTCTGATACATACAGAGTGTTTCAGAACTATGGGCCAAAACTACTAGGGGGTATTCAGTGCGACGGTAGAGGACATTTGAGTATATGAACTTATATCCGGAAAAGTCTCCCTGGGGCACTGGGACCCTATGACACGTTAAGACAGTTTAAAAACAAAATGTGTTTCAATTATTCAAATGTCAATGATAACGTACAGCAAGTTTGTAACAATTCATCCGTTCTTATGGACTTCACCAATCAATTGGCGGATATGCATCTGGCATATGGAGCAACAAACTCCAATGCAAGAGCTGCGGCCAGATTGTATCAAGAACACTACCCCAAAAGGCATCATCCTGGATATGAAAAGTTTATTGCTGTTCATCGACGACTTACCGAAACAGGCGTGTTTAGACCTAACATGCATGACACAAGTGTTGCAAGAACAGTAAGCACGGTGGAATGTGAAGACGAGGTCCTTCAACGATCAACCATCGGTTAGCACGCGTCAAATTGCACAAGGTATGAATGCGAGTAATGCTTCCATCTGGCGGGTGCTACATGAGCAACAACTTTATCCATACCATTTCCAAGAATTTCAAGGATTAACCGCAGAGGATTATCAGCCAAGAGTTCGGTTTTGTCAGTGGCTGCTTCCTCAAATCGTTGAGCAGCCCAATTTTTTACGTTCTGTTCTATGGGCGGATGAGGCCTGCTTTAGACGAGACGGCAGTTTCAACAGTAGGAATAGCCATGAGTGGGCCGAAGAGAATCCACATGCGATATTTCCTACAGCACATCAGCAACGTTGGTTCGTCAATGTATGGGCTGGTATTGTTGACCACCATTTGATTGGGCCATATCTGCTACCAGATCGCTTATCGGGACCTGTCTACAGGAGTTTCTTGGAGGAAGTCTTACCGGAGCTTCTTGAAAAGGTTCCGCTAAACCTTCGACAACAAATGTGGTTTCACCATGATGGGACTCCAGCGCACTTTGCTGTACAAGTCCGTGAGTATGTAACTGAACAGTTTGGGGAGCATTGGATTGGCAGAGGTGGTTCAGTTTCTTGGCCTCCCAGATCGCCCGACTTAACGCCACTAGATTTTTTTCTGTGGGGACACATAAGGTCTCTAGTCTACGAGTCGAGTCCGTCGAAATCGTGTGTGACGTTCAAACCGATGTATTGCAGTTGGAGGGCGACATTTTGAACAATTGTTGTGGTGATATTATGTAGAAAAGACAGAAATAGAATGCATTCAAAGGTTTTAAACTGTCTTAATGTGTCATAGAGGCCCAGTGCCCCAGAGAGACAGTTCCGGACATGGGTTCCTATATTCAAATTTCTTCTACCGTCGCACTGAATACCCCCTAGTAGTTTGATCGCATAGTTCTGAAACACCCTGTATATGTGCCACCAGTTTTTAAAAAATCTAGAGTCTATTTTGAAATGATGACAATAAAGACGTGTTTTTACGTGATAAGTGACAAGAATATTGAAAAATAACAGATAATAGTATATTATACATCAAGGTAGCGAAGCCCAGTATTATAACCTGAGCGCATATTAGATATTAGTATCTAAAGCGCGAAGACGATTCGGTACCGTGGTGTATATACTATTTTTTGCACTACCAAACGGCTTAATACCTAAATTCCCAACAAATTTCGAAAATATTTTAACTGTCAACCTGACAATACAGCTTTTTAAAACGTCAAAATTAAAATAGTCATATTTGGTAACTTAGCAATTTATTAGTTACCACGGTGAAAATTGTTTATTTTACTTTTTCTCCTATGGTGGAGAAAAACAACTTCACGACCTAAAGATAGGCCAATAACGGTACGTTCTGAGACTAGTAGTGTAAAAATCTATATGTAAGCCTCTTCTTCTTTTTTATAGCTTGCTGTGATTAAACGGTCCGCTCTTCTTCTGTTTTATGGTTTAACTAGAAATATTTTTGGTCATACATATCTTGCGATTCGAGTCATGGTATGTTCTACTTAAATGGTTATTCCATTCCTTTCTGTATCTATCAGACTTGCTATTCTGTTTAATCTATCTTTGCATAAAACACGCAATAGAGATGTTCTAGAAGATAAAACGAAATATTATACCGTTAACTACTCGTACTAACGGTGTATTTAATATTTTTCTAATTCATGTTTTCTTCTACAGAGTGGCGATTTTCTCATTTTATTTATTAAATCTTATAATTTTCAAGCCCAAAACAATTGTTTATCAACTAGTGATGTGTTCTCTGACAAGCTGAAAAGTTTGATTTCTGGTGCGTCGATTGCCTCTGGCCGCTATTATTATAAATTAATTTCACAATTCGTGTTCCTTCTGGCACCCCACATTTGTCTATATTTTAACAATAGGTAATTATCAAATCGTATTAACTAACGTGTCATAAATTAATTCATAGTTTAACTGTCGCAAGCAACATCCGTTTCGTATAGAGCGGCGAACCTATTTCTATTCCTAAGAAGCTAGTGTACAAAATGCAAGTCATGAATATAACGTCGGTATTTTAAAAACTGAAGTAATTTACCTTTTCATAAAATCTATAACGTATATTAACCACATGAAATATAAACAAAATACAAATTTAAAGACCAGATATTTCGCTACGTACTGTAATAACAAATAAATAAATGTTACAAGCAAGTTTAATAGACAACTCACATGTATAACAAGTATATAATTTTTTTATTAAATACAAATACAACATGCGATGAACAAGTTTCGTTTGTATAAAACTACAGCTGCCAACCCTTGTTTTAAACGTATATGTTGCACCTCTCTCGATAATGAGTTAATACAATTTAATTTATTAATTTTAGCGGAGATCGATGAGCATTCTCGCGCATAACCAGAAAACATGACACACTTTTACCAAAAAGTGATACCTGCAGCCTAGCTTTAAAAGCATTTACCAAAAAATGTACGGGAATGGAATTCCGCGGCAATTAGGCACGAACAATGGCTAAATGACAGGGTAGAGTCTATGATTAGTACCTGTAAGTGAGGAATATCACACCGGGGAGCCTGTCAGGGGGTCATTATTCCTCCCCTTCCTCGTCGCAGCCCACTGACCGCAAGGACTTGGGTGGCCATCCCGACAAGGTCGTTCATTTTTTATCGGATTCGCAAATAATATTGCTAATTTTGAAAGAATTAGTAATGGACCGTGGAACCCGCGGTGGTTTGTGAAATGAAATGGATTTTTTCGGTGTTTTTTGTTCCCTAAGCGGATTGAGATGTTTATCCCAGAATAAGTGGTATTATTGCTGTAACAAGTGTGTCGAACTTAATCGCTTTGTGCGTCCCTAAACTGAAGTAATTTAAAAACACAAAGGAATAAAGGTCCCTAATGATCCCTAAGAGGTTCACAATTACACGGTTAATTAGAGTGAAAAATACGGCTTCAAATTGAATCTTCCATTTCTGCCGGTTTATGACAGGCAAACTATTTTTACGAGAAAAAGCTAATAGCATGTCTCGCTAATGACTGCTCAAATTGCTATATAAATACGTTTTTAAAACCACGCGTTTATTTTCATTCAGAGTTCGTGTTAACTGCTGGATACTGTTCGAATTTTAAATTATTACCTTGGAGGTCTGTAAAAATAAATTTATAGTAAAGTGCTATTCCTGGAATTTCTTAAATATAGCATTTTATATACGTAGTTCTATATACTTTTACTGCTTTATTAAATGGCAACAAGTTACTGCAGTTTCAAAAACCTTTCCAATGACTTCATAGGTTCTATTAATTTCAAATAATTTATATATCCTGCATAATTGCTAATATTAAGCAATTACTTCCTATAAATAATTGATGTTAATATATATACATAATAAAGTTCAGTTATAAAATACAATTCAACCTGTTATAAATAATCTCAAAAAAAAAAAATTTTATATTTCAGTCAATTATTGTTTATTTAACTAAATTTATTAGTATAAGTCTTATAACGCTATAATACTATTATTTAATGTAAGGTAATACAATAACGACATTCTCTAAAACAATCTATATTGTCCTAGTGGTTTATACAGGATGACTTATAAGTATAGTCATCAAATTAAAGGGTAATTAGAAAACATCAAACAGCACAGCTTTGCATAATAAACTATACGTCAAACATTAATAATAATCCCTAAAATATTAAAACATATAACTACTTAAACCGATTGAGGGATACTGGAATGAATTTTTGTAAACATAATTTTGCACAGGTAGTTGCAATAAGACCGAATTTGGATAAAATGCAGGCGCAAAATGAATTGTTTGAGTACTACAGTCATACTCGGTAAGGGGAATGTACTCTTATAAGATTTAGCCAGTGGTTCTCCAAAGTTTGCCAAGACAGTAATGCGATTTTTCCGTAAGCAATTAATCTTCAGTGCAATGTACTGACGTCAGTATACACTCATTTAACTTAATTATCATATTTATGATAGTATATAGTACAATAAAAAGGAGCTATTAAAGTCTTAAATTCATTGTAAAATAATTACATAGATATATACAAATCTAATTTATCTGTTACATCAATTTTAGATAACGCACCGCAGTTAAATCGTCTCTAACGTAGAAGTTGTTAGCGAAGAAAGACCTACCCGTCATAGACACTTTAAATGTAGTAGCATCAGGTAGATCAATTGATGACAAACAATAAAAATCTGTAAAAGGCTTTACCCAGAACTTCCCTCGTCAACATTGTGGCACTAAATAATTTAAAAAATCAAATTAAGTTAGGAGTAAACATATTTTCACGTTTCTAATAGATTAAATACATTTTCAAATAATTTTTTTTTATCCCGCTGGGGTTTGAACCTACCGCATCTGCAGAGCGCCCCTACATAGAAATCCTATCTGCATCGATAAAGCCAACTACGCTACCAAACCTCTTTTAAATAAGTCCGGCGCGCGCCTCTCTTGAACAGAACATTTTATTGCTGAAATGTTTTTACTGTATTGTGAGATTATTCTCTATCAGTTGAGTCTTATTTTCGGCAAATGTAAAGCTGACCTATGTGAAAGTTATTACTTTCTTCTATTTCAAAATTAACCCAAAAATTAACAAAATTTTATTTTTTAAGGTACTCACCTTGTATATATTTATATGAAATTGTACCGGTTTCATGCGAGGTAAATAGATGTATGCAAAATATCGTCTTCCTTCGACAAATAGTTTTTGAGCTCTACTGCCAACAGACAGACACGCAGACAGACGGAATTGAGAAAACCTCTTTTTCGTTATCTAGGGACCTTAAAACGTGAAGATCTGAGGAAATCTCGGAAGGTAATTTTTTCGTGATTACAATACGTTCTTCGTCTTTCAGACGACGGAAATAAAAACAATAGAATGAAACAAAATAGGTATCATTAAAACTCGTTTAACAGAAAACAGAAAGCCATAAAAGAAAAGCGCAACAACAAATGAAATGGCTACGAGATAGACAAAAGAAACGAGTTAAGAAAGCAAGAAAAGGAGCCAAATTGAAAATTAATGTAGAAAAACACATCAAATTACTTTTCGTACACCAGTAATGAGCTTAAAAGAAATAAAATATATACTGATTACCTTTATTTGAAGATATACAAGTGGGCATCAAAGAGAATATAAACCAGGTAACAATAAAAGATTAAAGAACAACAATAGAAATGGGATTATTGACAGCGATAAAGAAAGTGCAAAATCGCTAATGGTGACAGTGATACAGCAGAAGTAATTAACATAGGCAAAAAATGATTGAACGATTGAACCATATATAATATTAAATATAAAAAACGATACAAAGAAAAGGGACAGTACGAATAGATAAATAATCGCAATTAAAATAACAGTAACAAGAAATTACACTACTACAATAAACTTTACTAAAAGCAGCAGCTGACTATATTGACAGTTTATCTATGTAAAGTGTATGGAATTCTATAGAAATATATATATATATTTGGTAAACTTTCGGTGTGGTTAGCACTACGTTTTTAACAACTGCCTTACTTTCCTATTTCCACAACCATGGTTTCCGAACCTAATTTTTAATGCTACTGGATGGCCCGCTTGCCGTTTCAAGTGTGAGGATTGAACCCCTTACTTGCAGCACCTCAGCCGAAGTCTTTAGCCACTCCACCACACTGACGGTAGAAGTAGTATACCTATAAGATTAACATTAAGTTTATCCAAGCTTTGAAGTGTGTATACAAATTGAAAAACCTATAGGCAAACAACGAAAACAACAGATCGCTTAAAATATACCGGGTGGCCATAAATATCTGTTATCACATTGCCTTTGGAATCAACACCGCTTTTTTAAAGTGATGAATCCAACTAAACTAAATGTCATTAATGTCATCAGAACTGAAATTCCTATCTGTCAAAATTATTACAGATTGCAATAAGTAATGAAGTTAGAACAGAAGATTTTTATAATCGAGTCGTAGGCTAAACTGCAGAATCCGGAGCACATTCCCCTCCTCTTATTGCATTTTATTACATTACATTAGCACCAATACTTATTGTAATTGCAATATAATGCTAACCAACATTTATAAGTAGCTAATTCCATGGCTACTGGGATCTTAGATATTTATGGCCACCCGGTATATATATATATATATGTCGAGCAATCTGTTTTAGGATAAATAATAAATATTGGAGTAAAGAATAATGGAAGTAGAATATTACAGTCCGCATATAGGTATACCATATCTAACCGACCCAACCTTGTTTATAGTGTCTCATTATATTCAATAAGGACAGAGCGCTATGGCATACTACAGAAAAAAGAAGTGGAAAAAGAATACAACAGTTACACATTCGCGAGACCAGTGGGCTTTACTGCGCATATAATAATAACGAAAGTGAGTTCATAGCAATGCTTACATTGAAATAGTCGAAATAATACTGAAATCTCTGTAAAATGGAAAATAAAGTAATAAAAGTAGCAAAGTCGTTAGAAAAAGGTAAAATAAATGTAGGAAATGTAGAAAAATTAGAGAAAAAAGAAATAATAAGGGAGAGAAAGTCCAAATTAGAAGCTAAACTTACGGCAAGATATCGTAAGCTGGAAAGAAATACAGAAACTACTTTCACACCAGCAAAGAAAATTAATATTCTCAAATGGAGTGTCTAAAATTAAGCTTAATTAACATATTTAAGCGAACACATCTTTAAAAATCTCTCTGTAGTCATTTTGAGGGAAATCGCTAAAAAATGGCTGGTACAAGTTTAGGATAACAAACGTCCCATAGCTGACATGACATCAAGAAGTAAAATTTTATACATAAATAAACGTAAGCATAATATAATACATATTTCAGGTATCATATTTTACATATTTACATTTAAGTAATTATACTTTATTTTGGCATTACTTTCAAATATATTTTAGTAACATTTTTAGATGGGATGGTTTCAGAATGCCCGATTATCTCAAAAGATAACTTGTACTAATTTGGAGTGCCTTGCCGAATATCACCTAAATTTATCGAGGGGTTCAACTGTTATATGCAAAACTAATTTTCTCTTAAACAAAATTGAAGCTGAATACTGGGTTTGGCCCTGATGACACATTTTAAGGGCACCCTGTATATCTAGCAAATGAGTTCTAATTATTGAAGATCAATTTTGATCTCGTAATATGTCAATGTGTAATTAAAAACGTAGTTTAATTAAAATTCTTCCCGTTCTAGAGATAATTCTACAGATACTACGAACATGTGTTAGTTGGTTCCTTAATATTGTCAACTGCTAGATTCACTGTTCTTGCTAAACAACTAACGAA
Source organism: Agriotes lineatus (assembly GCA_940337035.1). Lineage (NCBI taxonomy): Eukaryota > Metazoa > Arthropoda > Insecta > Coleoptera > Elateridae > Agriotes > Agriotes lineatus. The sequence goes on along the minus strand of CALNHX010003515.1, from coordinate 83,231 downwards.
TACAAATGTTAATATCGAGAATATGAGGTGAGAATAAGCGGAGGGGCATTTTAAGTGGGGAAGGAAGACATTTTTCATCAGACTTAAGTGCTGAAGATAGTCAAGAGTGGTACAGCTGTTAGCCTTACTTCATAAATTCCATAAGAAGGCGCTAATGGTTTTATAACAATTAACATGCGCCCAGTTTGCTCCTACGAAATTTCCGCCCGCCCGATCCACATTGCAGCCGAAAAGCAACAGTTAATGACATTTGCAGGTAATTCGTCCCTATGACGCAGTTCCGGCCAGCGATCCTACAATGCCAGCCTTTCGTGAAAAGATGAATGAACATGAATAATTCAGTCATAAAAATTCCAACAATAATCGAAAATTTTGGCCCATAAAGCCACCGAAGAAGAAGACAATAAATTGGACAAATACAATAAACAAAACGTTTTATGAGCCCGAGAACTCCCAGGGGGTTTATGTTTTGTGCAGCATGAGAGCTCAGGTGTTGACAAAGGGCATGTTTATGGACCCTCTCGGTCATTCGTATGCAGATGTCCTCCCGGACTCATTCGTCCATAGTCGGGTTATGACTTTATTAGTAGATACCTGAGCGAAGGTGAGAATGCAAGATTTTCTAGCAGAGGTGGGACTATTGGCTTATATTGACTTAGAAATAACATTTGCTGTTCTACTGCAATTATAAAGAAATATATAGCAGCAATTTTAAACATAAATTCATTGAATATTATAAAATATATAAATATAGAAAATGGATACAAATCGAAACAATTGGTAGTTATAAAACATGGAAAACGTTTAATACTTTTTCGTATTTTTTAAGGTACAGGGTAGTAATGTTTTCTTTAATTCCTCATTTGTTCAAAGGATCCACATTTAGAGTAAATATTATATTTAATAATCAAACTATTGCATACCTTTCAATATGTAGTCTTTTGGATAAAAAGTATCTTAAAGTTACAATAGCATGAAACCTTATACATAAAAATGTAATGAACCTGTAATTACATTTTATAAAGTCGTTAGTAGCAACGTGTATATTTGGGAAAACAGCAAATAAGCAAAAAGGCAAGTTCTTGAGATGCATTGGATAATACACTACTGGAGAGAAAACAAAACAGAGTAATTACGCATAAACTAAACCTGTATAACTTTTATGTCTCTTTCCACTACCATTTGATTCATATGACCAAAATTGCACAACTACTAACAGCACCTCGGTACCGCGGTGGATAGAGTGCCAGCTGCCAGTCTTGCAATAAGCAGGTATATTGGTACCGCGCCGGGTAACTATTCGAAGTTAGGATACAATTAATGCAGCTCTCCTCTGAAGACTGGTATATTCGATAGAGCAACAAAACTGCGCACAAAACATATAGACGCACATTACTTGGAGATATTACACGGCGCAACAGGGAGGCCTTTCAAAATTGAAAAGGCAATTACTAAACACATAATTAGATAATTAGACACAAATAAAATAAAGGGTGATAGGATTACAAAAACTGAATGCGAATAGCGAGCTACAAGCCAAAGAAATGCAGGATGTTAAAAAAATGAGGCTAATTATAACCGAGTGCATGCAAGCACAAAAAGAAAAACAAGAAGAAGTGCATAGCTCAAATGGGAGTGCCTCTGTAATAAAAGTATTAATATTTGGATTTGTATAAACATCTATTTTAACGTATGTAATATTAAGATAGTAAAAAAGCAGGTGTAACGTGAAGAAAAAGTAGTCAGTATTATGGATACGAAAGTGAGTTATTTATAAAAAGAAGAAATAAAAGATTAAGCTACGGTAAATATACCCGCAGCAAGATAGATGACTCAAAACATTCGCCTTCTTTGGATGTACTTTCTACGGTTAGCATTTAACATCACTATTTGTATCAGCACCAGCAGCACGGAACAGGGTTGTTGATTTGTGGTGCCATGTTCTTATATTTTGTAACTACAATGTCCTATGAGACATTTAATTAACACATTTTGTTTGATCATGAAAATCTGGTTTTGCTGTAAGATGGACGCTTTTATCCTTCCGGGGTATCGTTCTTCCTTGAGGTGTGAAGAGGTTAACTGTGCTTGTGCTCGGGATGGTATTTTGAATTCTGGGAACCCTAGAATGCACCTCAAGAAAATTCAACCAAATAATCTGAGGATTCAGTAGTTGGAAGCGGATACTAGGGGTTTGTTCGGAGATGTTAGGTAAATTTTGATGAAGAGTATTTGTTAGTGTTCGAGGCTTGTCCCACAGTATTTTTCTTTGTAGTCGCTTTTGAGGTTACCCGTAGGATGCGGTAGTTGCTGTGGAGGTTCTGGAAAGCGATCTAGCTGATACCAGGTGAAGAGGTTAAAATTCAACTTTGGGATTATTTTGGAAGGGTAAAGTAGTTGCTGTAGCTTTACTGAAGGAGCTCCCAGGAGTCTGTAACTGAACGGGACATGTATGTGCGTCATCTATTAAAATTACATTTGTGGTGACGTAGTGCAGGTATGTTTGGCTATGATAAGGTAGTACACGTAATTAATTCCGTATATATTCTGGCAGTGACATACATACAATTTAACCTTAGTAATATTTTTCTATCTGTTTTTGGAGGTTAAGTTCCGCTAGTATTACGTCGTGAAAACTAATCCAGTTTATTCCATTTGATTGTATGAAATCTAGGCGCTACATTCCTACTTTTAATTGTTTAATCAAGTTATATGAATTTAATAAGTTAATTCTAAGTGTTGCCAGGAGTGATTTCTGTGACGCGAAATCATTTTATTTAAGTCGCTGATTGACTAACCTAATTTTTACACTTGTACCCAAGCAATTTTGAACTTCATAATTTCATACTTAATTAATTGTTGTGGTATAATTTCTAATTTAGCTTGGAAAAATATATGCAGCCGCCTGGATGAGATACAATAATTTAAGGAAAGTGTAAGCCATAATGGTAGCTTTTTCCGGGTTATGCCGTGGTCGTCGATTTAAATTTGACATTTCGTTGCTTGTGCTGTTAACTTTAATAAATTTCTGAAGAAACTGCAGAATGAGCAGCGAATCGACTTAAATCGACTATCACACCATAACCCAGTAACAAGCTACCATTATGGACAACGGCCGCAAAAGCCTGCATTTAAGTGTAAGTCATATTCAGTCAGTGAAGACGTTTATTGGAAATTTCTCGTTTAAGCAAATTGCAGTATCACATTGGTCTACGGGACAATTTAAGAAGTAACGTATTGCATTTGATGCTTCCAATACATGGATATTTACTAATTCAGTGTGGTACTGTGCTAGTTGTGTGTTAGTTATTACTTCCTATACACTTAAGTATGTGTGGCTATATGTTAAATATCAACCATTACATATCGTTTTATACTACATCTCTTATTACCCAAATTTTATTAACTGTTATTATATTTTATATTCATTACTCTGAATTTTATTTGATTTTTGGCTTCGTTTGAAACACTTAGTGATTTGTTGTCTGACGAGTCAAAGAGTGAACTTGCCAGATATAACCACCTGGTGCCCTTTAATTAACTTCTTTAAATATTAAAAACTAACTATACCCAACCCACTCTTCTGAGTTAGTCGATGAGATGTTTACGATATGAGATCGATCAAAAATCCCGTAATACCTTCTTCTGTTGGGATCAAGTTTTCTTTCCACACTACGTTGCATAACCGGTTGTAATAGTTCATACTTTTCGTTTTCCTTATGGAGGTGTTTATTTCAAATAATATCACTCCAATGCTTACCTTTTCAGTTGAAATATTTTCACCAGGTGTATGTACATTTATATTTCAAAGCATTACTTCTTTTTATGTGTCCCCATTTCATACACAATTACTGGTTTTACGTAGTCCTGTTAAATACTTTTTCCACAGTTGCAAATTAAAAGACGTTGAAGAAGGGGTTTAATCTTCATAAATATTGTTCTAGCTTGCCCTTTACAGCATTTTACCTCTTTGTTTTAAACTTTTTGTTAATTCAGGGAGCTAGCAGCCCTGTCCATTTAAGTTCTTAGTTTCTACCACCACCTTACAGGGAGAAACCATGTCCTAACCTAAATCCTACCTAACCTATTTTTATATCCTCTCCCATGCCAAACCCTCCTGCTAAGGGATGATACTGCTGCCATGCAGTTGGATGTTGGTGCACTAAGGTTAGAGAAGAAAACCTTGAAAAAAAATTACCTGGTGTTCCAGCTGGGGGGTTCATGTTATGGGCTTGCACCCCATGACTCATAAAGATGTTCCACAGTATAACTATACCAAAAAACCTTAGAAGCCTCGGATGTAGACGAATTCAATGACGACAAACTAACGCGAAAGAAAAAGCCAATGAGTATGGCTACTTGAAATGTTCGCGGCTGTCTTATCAAATTCATAAAGCCATGCAAGCCAAACTTATGGCAGAAAACCAGGTAACAGATGGAACGACCTATCGTAAATCTGGTTTTTCTGTAAGACGGGCGCTTTTATCCTTCCGGGTATCGTTCTTCCTTGAGGTGTGAAGAGGTTAACTGTCCTTGTGCTCGGGATGGTATTTTGAATTCTGGGAACCTTAGAATGCACCTCGAGAAAATTCAACCAAATATCTGAGGATCAGTAGTTGGAAGCGGATACTAAGCGTTTGTTCGGAGATGTTAGGTAAATTTTGATGAAGAGTATTTGTTAGTGTTCGAGGCTTGCTCACAGTATTTTTCTTTGTAGTCGCTTTTGAGGTACCCGTAGGATGCGGTAGTTGCTGTGGAGGTTCTGGAAAGCGATCTAGCTGATACCAGGTGAAGAGGTTAAAATTCAACTTTTGGAATTATTTTGGAAGGGTAAAGTAGTTGCTGTAGCTTCACTGAAGGAGCTCCAGGAGTCTGTAACTGAGCGGGACATGTATGTGCGTTATCTATTAAAATTACCTTTGTGGTGACGTAGTGCAGGTATGTTTGGCTGTGATTAGGCAGTACACGTAATTAATTCCGTATATATTCTGGCAGTGACATACATACAATTTAACCGTACTAATATTTTTATATCTGTTTTTGGAGGTTAAGTTCCGCTAGTATTACGTCGTGGAAACTAATTCAGTCTATTCCATTTGATTGTATGAAATCTAGGCGCTACATTCCTAATTTTAATTGTTTAATCAAGTTATATGAATTTAACAAGTTAATTCTAAGTGTTGCGAGGAGTGATTTCGGTGACGCGAAATCATTTTATTTAAGTCGCTGATTGACTAACCTAATTTTTACACTTGTACCCAAGCAATTTTGAACTTCATAATTTCATACTTAATTAATTGCTGTGGTATAATTTCTAATTTAGCTTGGAAAAATATATGCAGCCGCCTGGATGAGATACAATAATTTGAGGAAAGTGTAAGCCATAATGGTAGCTTTTTCCGGGTTATGCCGTGGTCGTCGATTTAAATTTGACCTTTCGCTGCTTGTGCTGTTAACTTTAATAAATTTCTGAGGAAACTGGCAGAATGAGCAGCGAATCGACTTAAATCGACTACCACACCATAACCCGTAACAAGCTACCATTATGGACAACGGCGCAAAAGCTGCATTTAAGTGTAAGTCATATTCAGTCAGTGAAGACGTTTATTGGAAATTTCTCGTTTAAGCAAATTGCAGTATCACATTGGTCTACGGGACAATTAAGAAGTAACGTATTGCATTTGACGTTTCCAATACATGGATATTTACTAATTCAGTGTGGTACTGTGCTAGTGTGTGTTAGTTATTACTCCTATACACTTAAGTGTGTGTGGCTGTATGTTAAATATCAACCATTACATATCGTTTTATACTACTACATCTCTTATTACCCAAATTTTATTAACTGTTATTATATTTTATATTCATTACTTTGAATTTTATTTGATTTTTGGCTTCGTTTGAAACACTTAGTGATTTGTTGTCTGACGAGTCAAAGAGTGAACTTGCCAGATATAACCACCTGGTGCCCTTTAATTAACTTCTTTAAATATTAAAAACTAACTATACCCAACCCACTCTTCTGAGTTAGTCGATGACACGATTTGAGATCGATCAAAAATCCCGTAATACCTTCTTCTGTTGGGATCAAGTTTTCCTTCCATACTACGTTGCATAACTGGTTGTAATAGTTCATACTTTTCGTTTCCTTATGGAGGTGTTTCTTTCAAATAATATCACTCCAATGCTTACCTTTTCAGTTGAAATATTTTCACCAGGTGTATGTACATTTATATTTCAAAGCATTACTTCTTTTTATGTGTCCCCATTTCATACACAATTACTGGTTTTATGTAGTACTGTTAAATACTTTTTCCACAGTTGCAAATTAAAACGTTGAAGAAGGGTTTCATCTTCATAAATATTGTTCTAGCTTGCCCTTTACAGCATTTACCTCTTTGTTTTGAACTTTTTGTTAATTCAGGGAGCTAGCAACCCTGTCCACTGTTCTTAGTTTCTACCACCACCTTACAGGGAGAAACCATGTCCTAACCTAAATCCTACCTACTCTATTTTTCTATCCTCTCCCATGCCAAACCCTCCAGCTAAGGGATGATACTGCTGCCATGCAGTTGGATGTTGGTGCACTAAGGTAGAGGAAGAAAACCTTGAGAAAAAATTACCTGGTGTTCCAGCTGGGGGGTTCGTGTTATGGGCTTGCACCCCATGACTCATAAAGATGTTCCACAGTATAACTATACCAAAAAACCTTAGAAGCTTCGGATGTAAGACGGATTCAATGACGACAAACTAAAGCGAAAGAAAAAGCCAATGAGTATGGCTACTTGAAATGATCGCGGCTGTCTTATCAAATTCATAAAGCCATGAAAGCCAAAATTATGGCAGAAAACCAGGTAGCAGATGGAACGACCTATCGTAGAGGTTGCGAGACACGTCCGGAAAGGATGTAGGATTCTCACTATTACATTATACTCTTTTATACTAATAATAGTAATTTTGTGAAAAAGTGCGTTGCACATACAAAGAGTCAATAAGGTGCATAAAATCATTTAAAGACAAATTTTTATATAGAACAGGTCATAAAAATTACATAATTATTGGGTGTAGCAATAACCAGATATGGGCATTTATATAAAGAAATTCTCTACCGAACCATCAACGCAGTCTCAATCTTAACAGCAACGCGAGACATCATATGAAGAATAAAGAAATCAACATCAAAATTTAACAAAACCTGCCTGACACGTTCGTGACTTACGTAATTGGGGGACGAGCAGATACCACAACGCAAAATAGTATATTACAACACTTTTCAGGTCGAGAATGCAGTTTGGGAAATCGAAGCCCGTAGGGCCGAGGTTTCCTAAGCATAGTAGATAAACAACTAGTAATATATTGGTACGTAATATTTACTTACAGTGCAATGTCGACTGTAAGTAAATATTACAGCCCTCTAACTGTAACTAAGGTAACCAGCAAATGAATTGTAAGTTCCACTTAAACTAATAAAAATTTATTAATAATGATCAACTTCCCGTGCAGGTATTGTAAAACTTCTATTAATAACCAATGAAATGGAAATTCTAAGAACAATTTCTGGTAACTTTTGAAAAAGAGAATAAGAAATACTGCAGTAAGCGGCACATGTAAAGTGAAAGGCATCGTAATATGGGGACGAAACAGAAGATCTACAAGACAAAAGCTCCTCCGAAACTACCGAGGTCACCAAAGGGACAATCGAAGGGATGCTGAGATTATTAGACCTCGTCATTTTGAGACCCTTAGCAAGGGCTTTGTAAAGACCTCTCGAACATCGTAGTATCTCGAATGATGTCGATATCCGGAACTCTAGGGCCTTTCGTATAGCTCGCGGACATGGTAATCCCTCATCACATCCGTGACTGCTCACTGTCTGGTAAAGCAAAAAACTTAAACTTTCGAAAATGTTGATTTAGCGTGGGTGTTTCTACCATTTCCTCCTTGTATAAGTGTTCAATATTAAATTTGTTATTTTATTTTTTTATGCGAGTTTAGACATAAGCCAAAACTTTATAAAAAAAAGAAGAAAATGAGGAAACGGAATTCTTTTCTACTCTTGATTCAGAATTATTTCTCGATATTTAAATGATGTCATCCGTTTAACATTTCCTTGTTTTTTTTGTTGGGATGCTGTTGAAACGTTTGATCTATTACGACCATAATAGATTCTTATAATTATCTCAAATCCACACTGTATATCTGGCGAGTAAACTGGTAGTTACATATTACACGTCATCCTTGCAGTGCATTTTGTTTCTAAAATCCCGGAAACCTTAAATCTACTATGGAATCTTGCATGTAGAATATATTTATATTGTAACTTGGTCTTGGACATGAGTAGTGATAACACCGCAAAAATAATCTACATAACTTTAACTAAGAATGGTATTCGAAGGACTATTCAATGAACAAGCCTATTTTTTAAAATTAGTTTTCAGTAAATGTAGCAACGGATCATCCAATTTCTATAGTAAAAAAAAACTAAAACTTCACTTTTTCTAATAAAAACTACATTTGTTTAAAATAGTCACTTGAATACATTCTAAGAAGATACAACGCTAATATATTTTTTTGATTGGTCACTAAACGTGAAATTCTGAATTTTCATTGGTCACTTTTTGACAGACGATAGATGAATTGTATAGTCACTTATAATATTCTAAGTACTCAAAGTTATGTCGATTATTTTTGGGGTAGTAGGTATCGTCGTAAACTCCATTGCGTTTGGGTACAAATGGGACGAGTCCTATTGCACACTCAATGGACATGAGTAATACTACCCCAAAAATAGTCTACCTAACTTTGACTACGAATAGTATTCGGAGGACTATTCAGTGAACCAAACCCATTTTCCAAATTAAGAAGACTCAACACTTAGTTAAACATGTTAAAACAAAATTTGTGTAAACATCTACAATAAATATTTGAATTTGTTCAAAATAGTCACTTGAGTACTAGTACAATAGTCGTTGCAATTCGATACTAGTACAATAGTCAGTATCATTTATTTTGGTTGGCTCTGAAATGCAAAATCTGACGTTTTCATTGGTCCACTTTTGACAGATGACAGGTGAACGGAATAGTCAACTCAATACCTTTTAGCTTCCATGCGCTACATACAGTTACTCTTAGGTAGCGCTAGGTAAAAGAAATGTTTTACATGTTTTGTTAAATGTAGAAAGCATTTTGCGGTTATCGGCTTATTTGTTCTAAATATCATATTTCATTTACTCACTACGAAATAATAAAGATAACAGTTTTCCTTTAAGTGGCCTCTCACTCGTGTTCCTAATCGATATTTGAAAGTATCGTATCTACAAAATTACATGTACATAATAAATACAATGCATTACAATTCCAACTTTTAAATACAGAATAAATACGTATTTTATAATATTAAATTGGATGCTACAAAACATCAGCAGGTTCTGAAGACCATCTTCATATATTATTATAAGATTAACACCGATAGTTCTTGTTTCATTCTGCTACTTTAACAGTTACATTTGCATTAATTTAAACTTCACGTGCTTGTTACTAATTTATTAAAAGCATGGGCCTCCGTGAACGGAGAGACGCCACATATATTAAAATTTTTGTGTTAATTAATTGCAAAATATTAACTACCACTTAAGGGAATTTAAGAAACACTTTGGTGAGGAAATAGATCGAAATAGATTAAATATAGCAATCAAAATGCCAAATCCGCAATTTGTACAGGTCTTTATGTGACAACGCTGGTAATAAGATCGGATTCTTTATTGATCTCCAAAAAATCAGCAGCCAGTAGTGCTTTTCAGGTCGCTTTAATTGCCTCATTTTATTCGAATATAATTATAAAATTAATGCTCAGTAATAAATTACCTGTTGTGATAAAAATGTAAACACATTAGCTACTAATTATTTGCTCTGTTGCAAAACTTCGCAGTTTAGGTTTTGTAATTTGAATATTTAGAACTACAGAATATACTGACCTGATTTAAATAAACAATGTTTACTATTTCTGTAAATTTTTTAAGCTCATCATGCCACTAAAACATATCTAACACGAAATGCAAACGTATATACTGTTTGATGAAGTAGTCTACCTATGTTCCACTGGGTGATTTTTAAAGTGAAATCATTATTTTGTTTTCAAAGCTGCATAGGAAATTGCAGACTGTCGATATATAATTTATTGGAAAATGTTCACCAAGACGATCTTAAAAATTTAACTTTTTCAGTTTATGGTAAACATAATAAATGTAGTATCTCAATGTGAATTTTAGTAGCATTTGAGATTGCTGAACATTTTGTTTAATTTAATCGAATTTCCATGGTTTACCATTTGCGAAATCCCGATGTTTGATCGCCCGGTCATGTTTTGAACATACTGTATATGTAGATTGACATATTGTTTGTCGGTAAATATTTAATTTATATAATAGATACACTTTAAAATAATCAATTAGTGTACTTGTTAAACATAAATTTGAATTTATAATTAGCTCTCCAAAGAATTGTGTTTCTCAGTTGAAACCCAGTTCTTGTACAACATCAATGGGTGACTATTTCCATACTTTGTATCATTTTTATCTCACAAAAATAATTCAATTACTGACATATTGCAAAACTATCTGTATAAAAGTCACGTAGCTTTGGACTTCTGATTTGGGACTTATTGCATCAGGATACGACTCTCTTGGTGCTGCAGTGCACATGGTTATCCTACATTAAAATTTCTTCACTAGACTCCCATACTCGTTAAAACTACTTTTAACGAAGCTATAAAGAAGAAATTAATCTAGAACCATTATTAAGATTTTTGTTGTTATTATTAAATAATAATTTGCAAAATTGCAAAGTATTTGTGATCATATGCAATACATTAGGAAACGTGTACCATAGTGACCGCAAAATATTTAATACACTTTTTCCAAATATATATGAAAAAACCTAGAAATAATTCATAGATAATCGAATTATATTAATAATTTGGTGCCTTAGTTAAACTGATACTAAAGTTCTAACCAACACCAAAAATAAATATAAAGGAATTAGACTTACTACTCGCTGAGTAGTACTCATTAGTGAAGTTATATCAGCAATCATAGCATTGTATTTCATTGTTTATTAGAAACTCGACAACGCAGTCTAATTAAAGTTAATATGAAATATTTACTTATGCACCTACTGCAAGAAATGACACTTTGGTGCTTAAATAGTTATGTATGGTACAAGTGAATAAAGAGGAATTTCATGCATGAGTGGTAAGCTTCAGCTCACGAGGCTAAATCGAGTGAGATAATTGCACCGAATGGATAAAGTTTCTTAAACAAATTTCGCATATACATTTTTTTCTAATATCTACATTTAACTATATAAATATATTGTTAAGGCTCTACGTTACAGTGCCTATTTAAATATGCACTGGCTACTCTATTTTAAATTGAATTATGCCTTTTAGATATTCAAAAGTTTCAAATTATAAAAATGATAACACTTGAAACTCTTTCAGGGCTTTGGGTTTGTTTATCTAGTTGCTTTGTTATGTAAATTTGATTTGCAAGTATTTTTCCACTATGCATTGAAATTAATTGTCACCTATTATGTCAAATTAAATGTCAACAGTTAATCTCAAATTAAATATGACAAATGCTCACATCTAACTGTACACAATTAACTTTATATCATATAGTCAGTAACTGTTAATAATTAATTGCACCTTTTAAATTGTCTTTTATTTTCTTTAGCGTTGGTAGCACAAAATCACTACCCACCTTGTATCGCTCTTATACTAGTTCCAATACAGCAATTCTTCTGAAGTCAACAGCTTGGACCATTTCTTACTCCTGCTGTAATGTCCTGCTCACAAACACTGACAGTCAACCCCTGCTGACCAACAGCTGTCAACTCGCCAATTCCCGGCAACTATCAGCACAGACTGGGCCTTACTCTGCTCGCGTTCCTGCCACCTTCCAGAATAGACCTCCTTCAAACAGCTCTCTGGCAAGTTAGCTGTCACAGATAAATTCCAACTGTCACACCTCTTCCGCAGCTCCATGATTCATCAACCTCTGTCGTCAGTAGCCAACAGAATACCTTAGATGTGGTCCTGTCTCTGCTATGCCCCTTGAATGGATCTTTTTGCTTCCTTGATGTCCCTCCAGTCAAAAATATTCAAACCGATGTAATTACTTGTCAATTGTATCTTTCAAAATAAACTATTTCAATTCAAATCTTTAATTATTCACTTCTTAATAACTCTTATTGTGTCTATTTAGTTTTACCATCCATCAACCATCTTTTGTAACTTATTCTTCATTTTCTTGTACTTATTTCTTGATATTTCATTTATATTAGTTACCACGTATATTCATTAATTACCCTTTTTAACTTTTCCAAACGAATACATTCAAAATAGGGTAAAATTTTAATATTTTTTATTAGACCAAAATTGAAAATTACATGTTTTATTATTTGTTTTTTTTAAATTATTGGAACAAAATACCTAACTACCCTCGATTTTATTCTTAATGCCTTCTATATTATAATAAAATTTGACCCTTACCTACTTTAAATTATATTCTTATCAGAATCTGCATTTGTCATTATGATACTACTTTCTATCTATCCTTTCTAGATTCAAAAACACCTGCATACGTTCAATAGTTATCATGTCCTTAAGAATTTGATCTAATTTAGATTTATTCAAAAAAATTTTTCAAACATTCTCTACCTTTTGAATGGGTCAAAATAGATTGTATTAATATCCCAAATTTCTTTTATAGATTCCAAATTTAGTCAAAACCAATACATAGTGTATCATAACAATATATTAAAATTGAATAAATTATTTGAAATACGTAATTATATTGCCCAGTTGTTTACTAGTTATTACGGTAACACGTACGTATTTGGTTAGTTGATATGAATTATAGACTGATTTTTTCGCTAGGGAAGAAAGTAACATTTTATTAATTTTCATTATTAAAATGTTACTATATTAAATTTCAAATAAGCATGCAGTACTTGGACCTACCTAGTAATCATAAATACGACCGTGATTGGTCGAAACAAAGTCATCATTACAACAATTTGATTTTTTTTCAAAATTATCAATTGACATTAGGTTTGAATCATATAAATATAAAAGGAAAACCGATACATAGTGGACAGGCTGTCCTATAATGCTTATTTGAATTATACACTACAAAATTATTGTAAAAGATAAGTACAGCCGAGCCACATAAAGATGCTTTTGCTCCGAATAACATATAACATTTTTTTTTCAAACGTGTATAACAAAATCCGAAGAAAATTACTCTATCTCGTCAGCGGCAGATGAAGTTATTATCTGCCATGACAATGAAGTAACAGTTTAGCATCATCAATCCAGCAGTATAATGTCACATTTTACTGACGTTTGAAGAAAAACTTTTATTTTCCTAGTGTAAAACTGAATTTGAGTTTAGGGCGCCACCTACTGCATTTGTATTTGAAATTTAGTATATGCAGTAGAAATTTTCATAAATAAAATACAGCTTTGCAAGTAGGTATTAGAAAAAAATAACACTGTTTTCACGGCTTTAAAAGAGGTATTTTAATATACTTTTAGCGTTTATTAAATAAGAATTTGTTGATAAATAAAACACAATTAGAAAATACAAATGAAGGGGAAGTATGAAGTAGAAACTGTTCTTATATCTGTTATTTTAGGTAAATTAATATAGCATGGGACGCATGGCCGAGCGGTTAGGGAGTTCAGGCTGCGGTGCCACGGTATGGAGTTCAATTCCCACATCTGGCAATTGGAGACCGGCCCACACAGTCGCTTTAAAAATTGGGTACCGAAACCACGGTTGTGGAAGTAGGGAAAGTAAGGCAGAAGTCGAAAGCGTGATGCTAACCACATCACCCAGTACGCGGTTAACGATGTGCCAGATTGACTGGGTTTCGGAAAGAGATATTTTGGCAACCCTGACTCGCCTTGTCTCAGGCCATATTCCTATGTGGAATGAAATACTCGAACTTTACTTTACTTTTAATATAGCATAGAGAAGCGTTATAAAATGTCTACACCGTATCGCTCTTCTTTATTGGCTTTTTCCCTTCAGAAATGGTCCCAATCCCTGTGTACACATTTTTTTTAATGTTATTGCACAGTAACTTCTTCATGTCATTACCGGTTTGTCACTGGTTTTCTTTCTACTTTGTGTTTTTATACCTGCCCGTACCAACGTAGGATGCAATTCCAAATTTTTCATAGATACTTATAGTATGCACATAGATTCATTTGTACTGCCAAATCTGTAGTTTCTGCTGTACATAGGTGTTGCTTTTTAATATAGTTATTTCGTAACCACCATTTTCCATACTCATCGGAGAGCTTACCATATATCCCATATCCTCATCTTTAACAACTACCACCTGGTCATCTGCTTAAAGCAACGCATGTATTGAGCCATTCTTTATTATTAAACCCATTCCTGCACATTTCCTTTACCACTCTTCTAGAATTTGTTCTGTATATATATTGCTATACACCTTACTGTGCTGTTTAGTTTACCTAATTTTATTAACTCATGTAGATCATAGATTATTTAAGCCTGTATAATAGTATTTTTGTATTGAAGTACATTTTTGTTTAGATAAGTTTATGTAAGATATATGCTTTTTTATGTAAATTTTCTATTTGAGCCTATTTCTCTTTTGCTAGCTTTAGGAGAAAAACTACTTTCAGGTTAGGTTCATGCATTATAAAATTAGTACTTGTGATAGTTGATTAATACAATGTAAATTACTTAAAAACATTATGACAGTTCTATAACTGTGAACGTCAAATATTGATGAAAGTGAAAAATCAGTCAAATGATATATGTTACATATATTATTATTTGAAATATCGACTAGGGTAAGTAATTCCTTCAAATATGTAATTCACTAGCTAAAGACTTATTTTCTTTAGATCTCTTAACATACACTTTTTAAGCTTACTGAAGCACTCCACTCAGTATTTAGGTCGAATGAACCTAAGCAGAGTCCACCTTCTGATACTCTGGAACCCCCATTAAATACGGCTTCCTAACTAATTGTAACAGCTTCCCTTGTTGATCGCTTCCCGTATAGTTCCAATGTAGACACCACCACTGCAAGCTACCAGTCTACAAGAATTACCTTACTTGCAACAGCCACAAGCTATTAGCAATTCAAACTGTCATCAAGTCGAATGTAAGCTCCCAGTCTATAGGAATCACCTTACTTCCAATAGCGACCGCAATACCCTTTATCCAATTCTTACAGGGCACTTCAGACGTCCAACAAGAACCTCGATGCTACCCACATCAAAATCCAACTCGAATGCAGAAATCCATTTAATAACAAGCTCGTTCAAGTCCAATAGAATATTCACATGTAGTGTGCATCCAATTCCAACTTAAGTGTAGATGTATTCACCTGAGAGCAACTCCCATGAAGTTCCAAATCAAACAGGATACCCAATAGTGACTCTTTAGTCGTTCTCTTTCTTCTCTGTACCTTTTGTAACCTTATCCATTATTCAGTTTGTTTTAAAAATTTGTTTTATTCTTTGTCTCGTTAATTTTTATTAATCACATCCTTTAATACACTAACCATATAATAAGATCATTTTAATTGAAGGGTTTTTTATTATTTAAATTTATTTTCACCGAAAATACATTTTAAATTATTGGAAAAAATGTTGTTATTTTTATATCCCAATTTTCCCTAGCAATAATTATTATTCCAAAATTTTTTACAAGCTAACACCCCTGGATATACTTCAATACAGTTTATTTTAATTTAACATATTTATAAGTGACGGGTGATTGCAACCGAGGTTTTAGGTGTGTGGTCGTGTTTAAGCCGCTCCGGAATTAAACTCAATTTTTGGGAGATTCCGAGCAATTTAATTTACGAACTAACGCATAAACGGTGTGTTATATACAACAGTGCAAGTAATTAATCAAATTAATAAGGTAAGCTTAGAATAAGAACAGATTTTGACTTGAAATAACACCGAGAAAGGCCAAGCCATCGAGGAGTCGATCCGGGCGAAGCTTTTATCGCGGTGTAAAACGATAACGTTGCCAAACAAATACACAGCTGTCGAACAGCACCGTATCTAAAATATATCGTGCTGAAAGACAAAGGTCATTATGGATAGCGACGAGTATACTACAGATGAAGGTAAGCGTAGAAGAAATACAGAAAGTGGGCCTGATATATACAAAAAAAGCCGGAAAATGTCGCGAACTCCAGATAAATCAAGACACAGTGAAGATAAACTAGAGAGAATCCTAGAAATGATGCAAATGCTAACAGAGGACGTGAAACAAATAAGAAAAGAACAGAGAAAGTACAGAGAAGAGATAAGTAAATTAAAAGCAGAAAACGAAATAATAAGAAAAGAAAATGCAGAATTAAAAAAAGAGATCAGGGAGATCGGAAATCAACTAGAGACTATGGAAAGAGGCAAAAGGAAGAACAATTTCGTAGTACAAGGATTAGAGATAGGTACCGCAAACCCGAACGAGATAAAGGAGACGATGAAAGAATTTGTGCAAAAACAATTAGAAATAGATATTAATATAAAATGTGCTATAAAACTGGGTCAGAAAATGTGCCTCGTCGAATTGGAAAACTCAAGCGATAAAGCCAAGGTAATGAAAAACAAGAGTAAGCTAAGAAACTACGGAGGAGGAAACGCCATCTACATTAACGATGATATGTCGAAAAAGGAGAGAGAAATACAGGGAGAAATTGGAAAAATGGCTCAAGAAGAAAAGAAGAAAGGAAAAAACATCAGAATTGGATATCAAAAGCTAATAATAGACAATCAAATCTGGAAATGGAATATAAGCAGGAATAGGCTAGAAAAAGCTAGGAATGGAAATGTTACACAAGTAACTACTGAAAAAGATCCAAAAAACTAAATATAACTGACAGAAAGCAAGGAATTATGGAGACGACACGGCGAAGAAATGGACCACGAAACGAAATATATGACGAATTGGAACACATGAAGCAAAAGGAAAGAGAATACTGGAAGATAGGAACTTGGAACATTAGAAGCCTGAACGGAAAAGAAAACGAACTAGAAGGAGAGTTTGAAGAAATGAATATAGAAATATTAGCCATAACCGAAACAAAAAAGAAGGGACAAGGAATGATAAAAACGGAAAAAGGACATACATTCATATATAGTGGAATACAAGAAAATAAACGAGCAGCAGCTGGTGTAGGATGCATAATACACAAAAGATGGGAGAAACAGATATACAACTGGGAGGCAAAGTCCGAAAGATTACTTTCTTTGGAACTGAAAGATCAAAATAAGAATCATCGAACGATAATAGTAGTATACGGTCCGAACGAAGACGATAAAGCCGAAACAAAAAAAACTTTTTGGGAAGACCTAACATTAATAACAGAAGAGGCAAAAGGCACTATATACTTAGTAGGAGATTTTAATAGTAGAGTAGGAAAAAAGGATGAAGTGTACAGTACCGTTATTGGCAAGCACGGTGAAGAGATAAGAAATAACAATGGAAGGCGAATGCTTGATTTCTGCATACTAAATAACTTGATAGTAACAAATTCCTTTTTTCAACATAAAGACATTAATAAATACACTAGAGAAATCAAAAGTAGAGGTGAAAAATCAATAATTGATTACGTACTAGTGGAAAGAGATAAAAGAAAAATGATTGTAGATACAAAAGTAAGACGAGGACCCGAAATTAACAGCGACCACTACCTACTCGTCACAAAGATAGCAAAGAAGCCAGAAAAGGAAGATACAATTCTAACCCAGAAAAGAAAAGTACAATTCGAGACAATAAAAACATACAGACTAAAAACCAGAGCAGTAGCAGAGAAATATGAACAGACAGTATCAGCAAAACTAGAAAATTTCATAAATAAAACGGAAGAGGCTAACTTAGAACAATTATGGACGAAATTTAAAGAAGTAATAGTACATACAGCGCAAGAAGTGTGTGGAACTAGCAAAACTATCAGCAATAGAAAACAAACACGTTGGTGGACAAAAGAAATAAAAGAACAAGTAAAAATAAAGAAAAGAAAATGGCGTAATTATTTAGCAAAAAGTACTGCGGAAAACTACGAGCTATACAAAGAACAAAGAAAATTAGTAAAAACAATGGTAATGTCATCAAAACAGAAGAGCTGGAAAGAATTCGGGGAAAAAATGGAAATAGACAGCAAAGGAAATCAAAAGCTTTTCTACAAAATATTAAAGACACTAAGAAAAGAGAAGGCAAAAGAAGCAATTAGCATTATAGACAAAAAAGGTCAACTTCTGATGGAAGAGGAGACAATAATGCAAAGGTGGAAAGAATTCTTCCAAGAACTACTAGGAGAAAACGGTAATTCCGGAGAGAGCATAGAACAAGAAGAAACAAAAGAAAAAACGGACGATAGAAGAATAACGATGGAAGAATTAAAGGAAGTTATAAGGGAATTAAAAAATGGAAAAACGCCTGGAAATGACAAAATGACAACGGAAATGCTAAAGAATATGGGAGAAACAGCTGCACAAGTGCTACTAGAAATATTTAATAGAAGCTGGGAAGAAGAACAAATTCCAAACGATTGGAAGATTGCATTAGTACTACCTATACACAAGAAGGGCGACAAGAAAAATTGTAATAACTACAGAGGAATAACGCTTTTGTGTTCTTGCCTGAAAGTATACGAAACTATCATTAATAGACGCCTACACCTTGTCATAGAGAACACACTAGATGAATCACAAAGCGGTTTTAGAAAAGGTAGAAGTACACAAGACCATGTTTTCACGATAAAACAAATACTACAAAAACTACAAGAACAACGAAAGAAAGGATATTTCGCGTTTATTGACTTAGAAAAGGCGTTCGACAAAATACCACGATTAAAATTATGGGAGATTCTAAAGGAACGAGAAATTGACAGTAAAACAATCAGAATAATAAAAAACATATACAAAAACAACATAAACTATGTGGTGTATAAAAATATGAAATCGGAACCGTTCATAACAACAGAAGGATTAAGACAAGGAGGGGGGCTTAGTCCAGCGCTTTTCATAATATTCATGGATGAAATAATTAAGAGATGCTCCGCTGAAACGAAAAAATTACACATTGGGTTCCGAAATCTACAAAGAGTGACTATCTCTGAGGGAGCCTTTGCAGACGACGTAGTTTTAAAGACAAACAGTGAAACAAATCTTAAGAAAAATTTAGAAATTTGGAATAAAACACTATTAGAATACGGAATGAAACTAAACAAGAACAAAACTAAGGTTATGGTAGTAGGGGAAGAAGAAGAGCAAATTAACATAAAAATAGAAGATGCTGAATTGGAACAAGTAACATCATTTAAGTATTTAGGAGTAATGATACAGTGCAATGGAAAACAGGAAATAGATATTAACAATAGAACTGAGAAAGCACTAAAGATCTACCATGCCATGAACAACAACTTTATAGCCAAGCCAGAAATATCACGAAACACCAAAATCAACGTGTTCAAATCGATCTTCAGGCCAATATTAACTTTTGGATGCGAGACATGGGTACTAACAAGACAACAGAAGAGCAAAATACAAGCGACTGAAATGAAGTATCTGAGGAGAGTAATAGGAGTTACGAGAGAACATAGAATAAGAAACACAGTAATACGGCAAGAACTGGGAGTCGAATCTGTTTTAGATTTCATCGAGAAAAGACAGCTAAGTTGGTGGGGCCATTTACAACGAATGGATAACAACACACCAGTCAAAAAAATATGGGAAGCTAAAGTGCAGAAGAAAAGAAGACGAGGAAGACCACAACAGACATGGGATGAAACCATAAAAGAAGCACTAGAAAAAAGAGGAATAACTTGGACGGAAGCTAGGAAATTGGCGAGAGACAGGAAAAATTGGAAGAAATTAGTGAATAGTATTTAACTTTAATACCCGACACCATTTTATGGTAACCAGGGTTTCTTGATTATATATATATATATAAGTGACTTTTTCAAATAAATAATCATTCGAGTTTGCCTTTCACTTTAATTCAAGCTATCTTATGGCTTATTCTGATTGCCATTTAATCTAAGCTCTGATATTACTGGAACGTGATATAGAAAACTTTTTAAGTGCCATAACCAACAACATTAGGTTGTAATTTATAATTTTGTGAATTGCCTACCAATGTATTTTGTATTAAATAAATGCCCTACATTTTACATATGTCATTTTGATCTGCATGCTTGCATCGGTGGTAATTATAATTATAATTAATAACTTATTATTATTATTAAAAATAATAATAATCTCCCACGGACCCCACATAATTTGCGGGTGTTTTATTTATGGTGGGGGTTTTTAGTCCGGCGGTTTTTTATCCGGGGGGTTTTTAGTCCGGGAGCTTTTTGTCCGGTGGTTTTATGTCCAGAGATTTTTGTCCAGGGGGTTTTTGTCCCAGATTACTTCACAAATTGTCATTGCACTCTCTAGTCATTTCCTGTGGCGATGTGCCTTCAATTTGTTAATTTAAAGAAGATATCTTCAAATTATCAGGTCTTTCCTTATAAAACACTATACGTTTAATTTAAATTAACTAAAACGGAAATAGTGTTGAAAACGTCTAGGAGTAATCAACAAAATGATCGAATCAGCTCTTTAACTCGATTAAGACACTGAGAATGTTAAAGGAACACATGATTTTAATTTAAATAATATCGTATAGAAAAAACAAATTTAGGAAATTTGGAGAATTTAGTATAATATGTACGTGATTTTCTTTGCCCCATTGGGTAACTTTTGAAAACATTTAGATACTATGAGGTTAAGCACGGGTAATTTTTACGTAACCTGACGAAAACCTTGAACAAAAACTTGAATCATAAATCCCTAAACAAAACGGACTAAAAACTACCCGAATAAAAAGGCCCCCGGACTAAAGAGCCCCCACCATGTTATGTGTATTACTAATAATTAAGTTATTGATTCAAGGGTCAATGACAGTTTCCTGACTTTTCACTGATTTCCCAAAAATAGTTTATTTCACGGGAAGAGCTGAAAGTACTGTATTCTGAAAAAAGGCGAGCAGTGGTACATGCCGTTTGTATATTTGATATTTATATCTCTCAATTTTTTTAAAATTATTGCATCAGTAATGAATTATAATCAAGACTGATAAAATCATATCAACACTGATGATAATTAATAGATTTAGTAATATATATAATAATAACCAATAATAGTAAGAATAATAGCCATAATTAAATCGCCGATTTTTTTATCCGGGCAAGAGGGGTTATTCCGGAGGCTTTTTATCCAGGAGTTTTTCGCCTTAGATTCGTTTCTTCAAGGATATGAGGTCTTTTTCATCTTACATTTTTCGAGTCCAAATATTTGTTAATTTCAGTTTGGTATTCAAGAAGCTTAAACTTTTTATAAAAACATACCACAGTTTTGAATCACTAAAAGCAGTAGTTTTCTAGAAATAGGACTTAAACACTGAAGTGAACTTAATCACGGATAATATATACCTAGTTGGCTAATAAATTAATTCTGTCTGCTTTTAATTTATTGTAAGGAGGCAATACTATCTGAACAATGAACACCTAATGTTAACTCAGAAATGTAATTTAAGTAATAACCTGATGTGGCGAAATGAGATAAGTAACTTATCTTGTTTCAATGGTACTTACTTTATTTGAAAGTACTTCCAATCATTTTTCAGGAAATTTAGATAGTGTTTTCTACTTGGATTTCAGAGTAGGTAAAAGTAATTCTTATTTATTTTTGTATTTTTCGTGCATTGTAAATAGCCAAAGTTTGTGGAGTAATCAACTAAACAACAACAAAAGGTTATGATGAATAAACACTTCCAACTCTTGAAAAAACGACCCCTTCTGAGCCTTATACATTTTTTAAGGTCATGTAATTTAGAATAAACACGCTCATTCATGTGCCAGTTTTCTTTACAATTTTAATTAAGCAACAACCATTTTTTTGTATTACCCTTCTCAGTGTCATAGCTCCCTTAAGACGCAATTTCGGACCCATCGCCATAGTAAATATCGCTTATTATGTTGAGTACCATCACGCCTAGAAGTTTGTAACACTGTTTTTTACAGCCTGCATAATAACCATTCAGGTAATGTCGGTATGCGCCCACCCTCAATTTAGCTCCTTGCACCGCAAAGGTGAGATCCATTGACGAGGGCGCATTGGTCACGGAGCGCCACCCAAGCTGTACAAGACACCTTCATCACGAGCATGAATGGGTCGCTTTCGGCGCCAGCGATATTAGCCCGACCGGCGGCTTTGATCCGACCGATTCGCACCCGCTCCCGGTCTAACCAACCCCCTGCCTCCTTTCCTACCTTCCGCTGTTTGGAAAAATGCCGTCAAGACTATTAAAAAACTTGTATGCAGGGCAAAGTTAGTTCCTTGGGTAAGTCGGTCTGGAAATTCCAGTATACCAGTTGTTTACTATTCATTTTCATATTTTCAAGTTTAGGAAAAACACTTTTACTCACTAATGCTATATAGGGTATACAGGATACGAAGCCTCGTGCACGGGAATTTTGACGACGGTAAAAGGTAGAAACTTCGTTGTATAAAGAACACATCAAATTTTAGATAAGTGAGAATATTTCTTGTTTAATGTGTTTGTTCTATTGCAACTGAAAAAAGAAGAAACACCGAATGAGACAATTGAAATGTTTAATATTTATCAGTACCTACAGGACGAGTCATACGTATGGTCATAAAATTAAATGGATGGCTACTGACCTCAGCACAAATACACTGCACTAAAAATTAATTGCGTACGAAAAAAATCTGGTGTGATAGATACACTCACACAATTTCCTTTTATAGTGATCTTACAATTAGCCAAAAATTTGATTTTTAATTTTTAAGCATTTCTCAAAAATTTTCCAAAATTACACATTCTACAAAAACAGTACAAAATAGAGCGTTAGTTCAAGAGACAAATTTTCTCTAAAATTTAAAAATGTAATCATATACGAGGTGTTCTATTTAAAATAGGAGATAATAAAAAAAAGAGAAAAAAACAAAAGAACCCATTTCAGAAGTATTCAATTGGCAAATCACACACACACACACACACACACACACACAGACACACAGTCCAATGAACAAAAGCATGTTTTTTGGGTTCAAGGGACTCTAAAACGGGAAGATCTGTTGAATACTCAATTTCGAATTTTTGGGGTGAATCCAATACTTCCTTTATCGTAAAAGGAAGTAAAAAATCACATTAGGGTCTGGTGCAACCTTTTGAGAACCCCTGACTAAATCGGATACGAATACATTAACCTAATGCACTAAATTTAAAATACCCAAACAATTGATTTTTGCTTCTGCATTTTATTCAAATTCCGTTTTATCGCAACCTCTTGTGCGAACATAGAAATTCATTCCAGTGACCATCAATCAGTTTAAGCTATTAAATGTTCAATTTTTTATATATGATATTATATATTAAGTGAACTGGTTTCACCTTTTGGCGTTTCTCGCATCCTAGCCTCCATCTTAGCATATCTCTCCAGTCTTGGTCTTGTAAATCCCTATCGCGCATTGCCTGATTTTCAAGACAGTTTTGGTATTCCTCTTTTTCTCTTTGTTGCTGACTGCCATTTCCACGCTTTCTAGGATCATCTTACGTCTGCCATCCTTATCACGTGCCCATGCCAAGTTAATATTTTGGCTTCTATTGTGTCAAGGATGTCCGTATATACTTAAGCTCTAGCCCTGATATCATCTTTTCTTATTCTGTTAACCTAGTTACGCCACAGCTTCGTCGCTAATATTTCATTTCCATCGCTTTTAGTTTTGTTGCATTCCGTTTTGACACTTCCCACACAATAGACTTTTGCTCTTAAATTCTATTGGTGATTTCCACCGTAATTTCACCATTCTATGATACTTGAATACCCAAATACGTGTAGGTTTGGCAAGGTTTAACCTTGCAACTGTCTTCCATGATCAACGTTCCGGTAGAAGCACCGACAATCATATATTGAGTCTTCTCAAAGTTTATTTCTAGCCCCCAGTTGCGGTATTCTTTATAGAGCTTTCGAACCATGTAGTGAATGTTGTCTTCATCTTCGGCAAATAAAATCTGATCGTCGGCAAAACTTAGAAATAATACGGTCTAGGACAAATGGGCGCAGGCAACTGGGCGCGAGCCAACTCGGCGCAGGGATAATTGGGCGCAGGGACAACTGGGCGCGAGCCAACTGGCCGCTAGCCAACTTGGTGCCAGACAAGCGGGAGCGAAATAATTTTGAAACTCGAATTTTTAAAGGAAATACTTGTTTGCTTATCTGATGAGAATCTGCTGGCTGTCAATGCTTATCCGCACAGAAACATTATCCGCTTAATACTTTCTGAAAGAAGTGATTTATAGCTTTCTCGTAAAGCAGATTAGATGAAACATTGTACTGGCTTATACAGGGCCATTTATACCCTGTTATAATACCTTTATTTTTACAAATAGCAAATTTATAAATGAAAAGAAATTCCACAAAACAGAAAATAAAACAAATGTCAATTCCTTATTTAGATAATATAGGTATTCTGATTTATGTCCCCGGAATAAAATACCCCCCGGACAAAAACCTCAACATATGTGTACAGGATGTTCAATTTTCGATTTGATTAAATGGAAATATTCGTTATTAATTAAAAAAATGATCAGCGTTTCTCAAAATTATTTCGCTCCCGTTTGTCTCTCGCCAAGTTGGCTCCCGCCCAGTTGTCCCTGCGCCGAGTTGGCTCGCGCCGAGTTGGCCGCGCCGAGATGACCGCGCCCAGTTGGCTGCGCCCATTTGTCCCATTACGGAAATAATAGTGTTTCATCTTGGATCTTAATTCCCATACCGCAGCATTTCTTCTTTCAAACCTTTAGAGTTTAGTTAAGGTAAATTTTAAAGAGTGTGGGTGCTATATAGCATCCTTGCTGTCGACCTTTAGATACTTCAAATTCCGCCCACATCAGATTACAGATTTTCACAGAACTAGTATTTCCGCTGTACAGATGCTTTACAAATTTTATTAAATAATTCCTGACAATCTGTTCTGTCATAGCTTTCCATAGTTGAGACGGGGAATGCGTCATCGGCTTTACGTAGGTCTATAAACCCCGTGTTTCTCAATTGTGGGATAGGCGTAAAGTAAAGTAAAGATATTTTCCACTCAGGAGCGGCCAGCTCGGAAACCATTCTGATCTTCTATATCGAGGAAATCTTGTTCAATTCTGCCTTTCAGTAAATTTCCATATAATCGGCCAATGCAACTGAGAACGGTTATTCTTCTGTAGTTGGATTAATAAAACCAGGAAATGGAGCTCTTCCATTTTTAAATGTTTTCAATGCTGTCGAAATTTCCGCCGTTGTTATTTCTTCTACACATTCTGTATCTTCATCGTTTCTAAAGTTATCGTTTTCTTGAAATATTTGCTTATTTTCCTCATTTCCACCTCATAATATTTCTTCCATTTCTGCAGATTGATCATGTTTAATGTGGTATTACTTTTTTCGTTTGTTCTAAGATGTTTTATTATTTTTCAGGATTCACTTGCTTTCGTACTTTCTTTTCCCATGTATCGTTTTTTGCTTTTTATTATAGCTTTCTTTATCGCTCTACTAATCCTTGTATAGTACTGTCTATCTTCGGTGTCTTGACTACTTAACCATGTGTTGTATACAGTTTTCTTTTCAGCCACAAGTTTCTCTATTGACTTAAACCAACAAATGTAATTTTTCTGTTTTCCATATTTCTTTTCTATACTTCCTAAACTTGCAAAATCTGCTTCCCGGATTGCCTTTACTATACCATCGTAAAGAGATTGTGTAGTGGTATTATCTATGTTTCGAAGTTGTTCGCTTAATCTTATTTTATAAATAATAATAATGCTTATTCCCCAACAGTTTCCCAATTACAGGACAATAGATACTAATTCACAAAACATACTACAAGCTAAAGTAAATATAATTTAACATGTGACAAGTTATATTACGAAATAATTAATTATATAAGTATATAGTAAATACGTTTATTTTAAGCAATATACATACAGTGTCCGCCAAAAAGTCAGCATAATATGGGAAAAAATTTTATTTTTGATTTTTCAAAGAAACTTTTTACGTCAATAGTTTGTGCTTGTCTAAAAACCTATTTAGCCCCTATCATATATACTGAGTGATTTTTACTTGTTTAGAAAATGGACCTTTTCGAAATTGTCAAAATCCACACAGTGCTATTTTTCGAAAATTAAGTATTTTAATGAAATTTGTGTGTGTGTGTTACTTTTACTTAACTGAACAATCTCAAGGCCAGCAAACCCCTATTATTTTAAACTTTAGCTAAAAATAAATTTTTCAATTTTTTAAATATTTTTCAAAATTTCACATATCAAGAGTTAAAATAAAAATTCAAATTGTTTATGTGAACACTTTAAAAAATTTATAATTAGGAAAAATACTATAAAATGTTATTTACTTCTTTAGATATTTTATTATTTACCGAAAAGTAGTATGTTTGCATAATTTTTACGTTTTCTATGCAAGGCGCTTTTTAGGAGAAACATTTTTCAATTCTAATCAATATCTATTTAAATGGCTTCTAGAAACTCTAATCTAACCCTGTTAATGAAGTACTGTTACAAAAATTCTGTAAATGTTCTTTTACAGTTGAGGAGATTTTTCTTTATCAAATTATAATGGTGAGGCACTAACACTTCATGAAGAAGCTTCGCCTGCAAAGGCGGAAGGTCAGAGCTTCCGTATCCTCGCTTTCACACCCGGTTGTCACGTGTCAAATTCATGACACGTAGTGATGTGAGCATCACGCATTAGACAACCGCATTATTACCCTTTGTTCTTTCGAACGCAGGTACCCAATTATTTAAAGCGACTGGGTAGGCCGCCCGCCAGGCATCGATCTGGGATCTGAACTCCAGACTTCCGCACCGCAGTCCGATGCTCTAACCATTGGGCTACGCTGGCGCTATCAAATTACATGTTCTAAAAAATATCCTCCATCGTGAGGCCATTTAAATAGATATTAATTAGAAGTGAAAAATATTTCTCCTAAAAAGCGCATTGCATAAAAAACGTAAAAATTATGCAGACATACTACTTTTCGGTAAATAATAAAAAATCTAAAGAAGTAATTAACATTTTATATTATTTT
Source organism: Agriotes lineatus (assembly GCA_940337035.1). Classification (NCBI taxonomy): domain Eukaryota; kingdom Metazoa; phylum Arthropoda; class Insecta; order Coleoptera; family Elateridae; genus Agriotes; species Agriotes lineatus. The sequence goes on along the minus strand of CALNHX010003515.1, from coordinate 56,005 downwards.
TTCCAATTATAAATCTTTAGTCTTCACATAAAAAAAATAATTTTAATATTAAGTCTTGATATCTGAAATTTTGAAAAAGATTTAAAAAATTGAAAAATTAGTTTTTAGCTAAAGTTAAAAAAATAGAGGTTTGCTGGCCTTGAGATTGGATAAAAAAATAAAGTGTTTTGAGGCTAGTTTCATGACGAAGACTAAATACCTGTTGCCAGATAAACAACTTGTTCAATATGTTGTGCAAATGATAGTTCAATCTCAAAATAAATTCCTAAGTCCTTAATATTATTGCAACGGGTTAGCAAATCATCGTTAACACTATATTGAAATATAAGGAGTAAGTTTCCTTGTGTAAGACGTTATTTTGCATTTGCTTATGCTAAGTTACAATTTATTACGATTGCACCATTTTGAAATGTTGTTAATGGTAAATTGTAGCTTCAAACAATCATTATGATAATTTACAGACATAGAGATTTTTAGATCCTCAAAGACTAGCTAAGACCGTGTGCTATATCATTGATAAATAGTAAGAACGGCAGTGGTCCTGGATTAGATCCCTGTGGAACGTCTGACGTGGCCGTGAAATATGTGGATCTGTAGCCCATTATATGAGATATATTTTTTCTATCCTAGAAATAGGATTGAAAGAGCACGATGAAATTGTGACTGAAACAAAATTGATCCCGTTTTTCCAACAAAACATCATGGCAGATTCTGTCGAAGGGTTTGGAGAAATCCGTGTATATTACGTGAACTTGATTTTGTGCATACAATATTTCCGACACATATTGAGTACAATAGCAAAGATTTAAAACCCTGAAACGTTAATGCACAAAACCGTGCTGATAAGGTGATATCTAAGATTTGATGGAAGGATAAATGCGATCATACAAAACTCTCTCAAATATTTTAGAAAAATTATTTAAGACTAGCGTTGTGCACCCAAATTGGGCGCGAAATAATTCATTTAATGCAATTTGTACAAGAGTGATCCATTTTGTGTGTCGAGTTAATTTTGAGGTTAGCTATCAACAAAAAAATCCACATTAAAAAAAGTCACTTATAAAAATTTGAAAACCCTACTACTGGCTTACTTGCGTCGCCCGGAGTCGATTGACAACAAAATCAGCCAATTCGGCCCACGGGTTCGCTCTCCAAGTATCGTCAAGCAAGCAAGAGATGAAAATTATTATGTCGGATGGCAATTGGTCGATAGAAGCATTACCCATATTCCCATTTTTATGAAATTGGCATATTCTAGTTAATTTCCACCTTTTTGGGAAAACCCTTCGGCCATAAGTTGAATAAAAGGTACAACGGCTGGGAAAAATTTCAGAGCAATCACTTTCTGGAAAACTAGGTACCTACTTGTTCGTCTCCTGATGTCGGCTTTTTTTAAATTTACTAATTGCGTTTTGTACCTCAAGGCTGGACACAGCTGTTATATCTATGTATGAGAAGCAATTAAGATTAGTAAGTTGAATATACACATTACATCAATCATTTATGCTGTCGTATACACTGCAAAATTGTTCCTTAAAACCATCGACAATTGACTGGGGATTGTCATGAAATACCCCTTGTACGTTTTTTGGTACTGTATAAATAACCAACAGTTCTTAGGATCAGTTATTATTGATTCTTCTACACTACTAGAGGCGTCGTTAAGAAGATTAAGATTGTACTTAGGAGAGTTTACTTTTCTTGGTTTTTCTTCATTTAAAATACCTTGTTTTTCATGGTGCATATTATATGGAAAACATAGTTTAGATCTTCCTTTTTATAGAATTATTATTAAATTTGATGTACAGGTTATTATGCAGAGTAGTTTTGTTTGATGTCCTATAACTACCCTTAAATGTAATAACTATGGTTATGAATTGCCCTGTATGTAAAGTATTATTATTTTTTTAACTTGGAAAAGATATACAAGAATAATAGCATGCCGTACGTTAGATCACATATTACCGCGACACTTATTCAACGTAAATGGGTACTTCACATGCTTTAGACAATCTGCAGAATTATTTACATGCTTAAAAAACACTTTTCAGTGCACGAAAAGTTAATAGAGTTTGGCACTATTCAATTTCTGAATGTTGATCAAATTTCCATGGAAAGTATTAATTTTTAGAACAATTATTTAATTAACTCGCTACTATGTTTTCAAGAAACAGGTACCGATACGCCAAAGCATAGTGATGGTCGACCAAAGAATCGGACGGATAAAAACGTACATAATATTAAGGAGTTAAGACAACTACATCATTTTTCTCCATTGTACCAACTATTTATAGGAGTTGGCTTATTGTCTAAAAAGAATCTGGCTTGCCGTGAGTGGCTGGGGTTTGATTCTGAAAAAATAAAAGTTTAAAAAACTATTATTTTCATTGTTTCTAGTTTTTTGTTATCTCTGGATCTTTTTTCGCTTAACTCTCTCCGTTTTCGTTTATTATACCTATCCCTATTTTCGAGCTGACTGGGTTTTTGCACTTTTAACCTATGACTATCGGAAGGTTGGCTCAATATTTCAACCTTTGGATAGAATGAAAATAGTGGTACTAACAGATACAAATAAGAAAGACACCGGAATACGACTAATTGACTCCTATATACACACGTGTTGTAGGATACCAAAGCTCCGTAGTGCCAAAAGCGAGTGTATCAATTATAATATATAAGAAATTCAAAAAATAGCAAAACTGGTGATTAAGATAAATAAAAGAGCCACAATAGTTGGTATACATGAACCAAATGATGACCAAGATACCACAACTAAAGATAGTTTCTACGAAATGCCCGACGAAATTAAAAATAATAGAGAGCTACTAGCAATGGAAGACTTAAGCGGACGTGTAAGTAGAAAACAAAATTACAAGATGGAGGGTAATATGCAGAAAATATAAGAACTGAGGATAGACAACGGCTAATATTATTTGTGCACAACATAAATTAAGAATAAATAACCGATATTTTTACTTTTGACCAACCATCAAGACAAAAAAGGGCAATAATAGACTACGTAATTACTTGACAGTAGCCACCAAGAAAACTAAAGGATGCCAGAACATAAAGATGTCCAATAGTATGCGGAGGAACCACCAGTGGTACATTCCGGCCGAAGGCAGTGGAGCGATGTTGCGGTACTTTTTTGTAGAAACGGAACATGTTCGGAACGTCATAATAAAAATTATCAACGTTACCAATGTCATCTAAAGTCATTTACACACTTCCATAAATATTTTCCCACCCTCTTCATGAACCTGTTTAGCACTGGTCATATTATTGTTATATTTTATGGATATTTATATGACATTCAGAGAACAACTGTATGATAATATTTTTGCAAATACAAAAATTAAGTGTATTGCGCCTCCTTTATGTAAATAGTGCACCCCTCGAAAACTAGGATGCTCTACTGATCGACAAGCTTTGCGGTGCTATTTTTTTAAGTGGAACCACAATTTAGTGGGAGGCAAGTCTAGAAGAAGAAAGCATATTTTACTTATATTATAAATGACTACACCTTTTCCAATTGTAATTCAGAAGTGTAACTTGTAATTCAAATTAGTAATTTGTAATTCAGAAAGTGTAGTACTATACTAAGGTTAACGTTCGTATAGTAAAAGATATAATGGATAATTAATATAAACAGAAACAGTCGAAAGCTCTTGCATGCATTTTTTTATGTAGCGCAATTAATTCAAAGAAAATAGCTACCACTAGAGAATAATCATTTATTTTTTAGATCTCCAAGAAGGCATACGACAACATACATATAGATAAACTGTGTAAGCGTTGTAAGAAGCAGACATTGAAGAAGCTTTAGTTATCGCCGTGGAAAATATCAATAATGGACATGTATCCAAAATGAACATGGGAGCGACTTGTTTCAAGGTTTTTAATAACAAAGTTATTGAGACATGGGTGTTGTATTTCGCCTTTTCAAATATATGCCGATGTCCGCTCTGCAAAAAATTGAAAAAGAAATGTAAGGTAATAGTAATACCAATAGAAGGTAAGATAATACGAGTAACTCTTTACAGTCTGCTGACGACAAGTCATAATGGCAAAAGATTACAATGACTTAAAATATATGACAGACATAATTATTATTTGAAGCACCCAGAAAGTGGGTTTGATTTTTATTAATAATATTACCTCCGTCTCTAAATGGAAACCAACTACTGAGTCAAAATCTCTTAATAAACGACAGAGAATGCCACAATCGGCTCAAGGGGCCACACAAAATGTTTGTGTTATAGATCTACAGGAACTTTGACAATAAAGGCGTAATCGCATGTCCGTAAAATGAATTTCATGTGCTCCCTTCTCAGAAACTTATGTGACGTGCTATTTTAAATTAATAATTCCTAATTACTAATAATTGTTATGCTATAGCATTCTTATAGTGGAATTTAAAATTATTGTTTTTATTTTGTTCAGGCTGGTTGGTAGCATTTGGCTGTTGTGGATTTGGAAAGGTCTTTTGATAGAGCCCTGCAGTCTCGCGGCTATTTCCATTGGCACGATCGTAGGTAAAAATCATATCTGGTTTTTCAAGAAAAGAAAAATGTATCATTGCATTACTGAAACTAATTTGGACTTATTTTTGTCAAATTTCAATAGTATATTCACTTGATGTGAACATTATTGACGTTTCTAAGTAACGTAAGCCATTCAATTACGATTTTCCAAATTTTATAGTACTTTAAAAGTGATCTATATTAAAACTCTAAAGCTTAATATCTTAGAAAAGATACTGGTTTATTAATTTTTTTATTTATTTTTGATCATAGAATATTTGTGCAAACTATATATCCCCTTATTTTATAAACACCCTGTATACTCGATTTTCTTTAGATTGCTCCACGGTTTCTATTTATCTAACCCACTCAATAATAGAGATGTATTATATAAATAATTCTTCAGAGTTCATAGTATCAGGGTGCACTATTCAGCTAAAACCCATTTTTTTTCTTTATTTATAATACAAATAATTTTAATCATAATTGCAAATAGCAAAGTTGTTTTCTATAGAAACATATGCAAGAATAGTACGGTCGACAATATCAGGAAGAGATTATTGGGTATGAATTGCTTTCATCCAATGTGGGTTAGTATCGGACTAGTAGTCATTGTCCACACATCATGATCGCATATATTTTTTCCAAATAATTTTCATATAGCTAAATAATTAAGTTAAAACGTTATTTTATTTGCTATTAGTTATTGTTAATGCCCCTCTATAAATATATAGATACACACAGTGACTGACCGTAAGAGATATGGTAAATATTGGAAATCTGAATTATATGCAATATTACACACTAGCTGAAACCCGCGGCATATGCCGCATTTAAAATGTAGGACGAATTTAATAACTTTTGTTGCACTAAAGAAAGTTTTAAAAGCATGCTAGAGATTGGCAGTAAGGAAAGTTCCAAAAAATAAATTTTCAAATGGAAAGTCTCTGGCAAAGGAAACGCTCGCCTATGGAAGGCGTCCTAATTAATACGACGTTGTTGACACGCAGTAAAAAAAATCCGAAAGAATTAATGCTCTTATGAGATTATATGTGAGAATTATTTACGCCACTGAAATAATTTTCAGCTGCCTGCAATCTGTGTTTCTTTTCAGGTTTAAGCTGTTAAGGCGTTGAGCGTCATAAAAATATAAATGTGGTAAATAACTCGATTAATTATTATTTCTTTGTCATTTTAAACTGGCATTATTATTATTATCTCTATAATAGCAACCATAAGTAACTGTTTATAATGTTTATATGCTAGCGAGTTAATTTTCTTCTTAAATCGCTAGTGAATTAATAGTAGATTGTTCTACAAGTTAAGAAAAGTGAGAGTTTTTCAGCGAATATAAAAGTTTTACGTGAGCATGGAAGAATCACTTTTCCAATGTGTTGAACATGCAATTTTTCCATGTAGTTGACAAAAATATCTTTTTAAATCATTTTGGTCAAAGTATGGAAGCGCAATGTTTTTGTATCCATTATACATTTTCTGAATAAATTTACTAAATGTGTTTGAATTTAAATTGTTTTTAAATAAATTTTGACCATAAAATGTTATTTCATGTTATTAAATCTATTTTTTATCAATAGTTAAGTCATATTTATTTGCCATGACAGTGAATTTAATTACTGTAGATTCTTTTGATGGATGAAGGAAGGCAGCATTATGACATGACATACGATAGTCGGAATGCATAATTTGATCGTTTAAAAAATAGACCTGCGCTTTTCACATATCGCAGCGGTCGTGCTTTTAAAAACATGATGTTTGTATTTATTTATTTTACAGTACTGCAATTAAAGTGATAAATAAATCGATTAAAACATTTATTTGCTTTTATTTTATATTCCTATACCAATACGGGGTGTTCCAAAAATACCGCACCATATATTCAAGAGGAGCTAGAGCGTGTCTAAATAAGCTAATATATTTAACTGCAAACTGTAGATACCACCTTTTTTCATCTGAAAATCATAGTTACAGTGCAGATATAATAATAATAATAATAATAAGCAGCTTTATTTCCCATATAATTAAAAATTACAACAACAAAAAATAAACGTAATTTCAATTAATTTATAGGGAAACCCCAAGGCCCAGGTTCAATTGCAGCGATATTCCGCTCTTGATCTACCACCCAAACCTTGCATAATAAAGATTTTTTTCTTAAGTTTATATAATTCTTAAAACCAAAGAGCATCATTATACGCTCTTTGTTAAAACTATACACTAAAAACTAATACAATTCGACGACAGTTGGTCGTGGCTATGAAGAAATAATAACAAAGTAGCATGTAACACATCGTATCACAGTTGTAAAAGTAACATAAATATAAATGTATAAATAAATTATTGTTGGCGTAGCAACTCGATCGTAAGTTTTCTTTTAAAGGCATTTACAGACAGACCCTTCAAGAATATAGGAAGATTATTATATACCTTTGCTATTTGGTACGTAAAGGAGCGTTCATATAGTGCAGTTTTATGAACTGGTGGTGTTATGGTTCCTTTATACCTGATGTTTATGTTGTGAATATCTGTGCGGTAAGTAATTTTATTATAGAGGTACGCTGGTCTCTTATGCAGAACAATTCTGTGGTATAACGTGGCCGCAAGCAGTTTTAGTCTATTTGCCATATTTAACCAGCCTGCATCTTGCAATTTATGAGAAATATGATCATATTTTCTGATGCCATATGCCAGTCGGAGACACGAATTTTGCACTCTCTGAATTTGATTTATATTATCTTTAGTTAAGCATGAACCGTAAACTTCGGCGCAAAAGGTAAAATTAGACAAAACTGAAATTTAATTTCTTTTGAAAAATAAGTTCTATGAGGGTAAATAAGTTTAAGGTTCATATGAGCTTTCTTAATATTATACATAATTTGGGTTTTGTATCTAAACGTGTTATCTACCATCAGTCCAAGGTTCCGTGCCTGTTCCATAACCGGTATAGTAACTCCATCTATCTGTAAGTTAACAACTTCCTTTGCAGGATTAATTAAAAGTGAATGATTTTTAGATAATATTAGCAATTTCTTGAAGATCTAAGTTAATGTTTAAAAATGCATGCTGATAGTCAGATATAGTAAATGAATGGCAAAGCTGTGTATCATCAGCGTACATATGAAATTTACACGTTTTTATGTGTTTGTGAAATAAAGATGTATACACTAAAAAAAGTAACGGACCAAGCACAGATCCCTGCGGCACTCCACCTGGTACAAGTCTCGGATTTGATGTACCACAAGGCAGCACAACACGTTGTGATCGATTTTCAAGATAACTTTTGAAAAAGTCTATTACGCCATATGAGAAACCAACATAGTGCAAAATAGACAAAAGAATTGAATGATTCACAGTATCAAATGCCTTGCTGAAATCTAACAATATCAACACTGATACTTTGCCTTGGTCCGCAGCTTCGAGCAAATCATCGGTTACATTTAATAAAGCTGTTGCACAGCTATGTCCCGCCCGAAATCCAGACTGGTTAGTAGGAATGATGTTGTTTTGAGTTGAATGCTCCTTTAACTGAAGTGAAACTATCTTTTCTAGGATCTTCGATAGTGTAGGTAGAATCATCATTCATTATCGTATGGTTCACAGGACGTAACACATATCAAACACAGAGTGTGCAGGCAACATGTCAAACTTAAAGCCATACACAGATACCAAACAACTTTATTCTTTTATGTTTGGTATCTGTAGGTAGAATACTAATAGGTCTCAAGTGTTTGTATTCAGTAGGATCTTTTATTTTTGGTGTTACTAATGCAAGTTTCCACTGAGATGGAAAGATATTTTCATATAAGCAAGTGTTAATGATGTGAGTAGTTATATATGGAACTAAATGTGGACAACAAAATTTTATCATTTGTATAGTTAACTCGCCAGAACCCTTAGCATTGCTTTTTATTTTAATTAGTATATAAGTTATAATGTCACAATCTACAAGAGTAAATTCCATTGGTACGATAGTATCTGAAAAGGTATTATTTCTATAATAATTTAAGGTATTATCATTATTGTTATGAATTCCTGTTATACTATCTACAAAATAGTTATTAATTTCCTTTGGTTTACTTAGGTGGGTAGGTAGTTCGTTTTTCTTATTTGCTGATATATTTAATGACTTTAGTTCATTCCACATAGCCTTAGAATCCGAATTTGAAAATTTAAATTTAAAATAAGCTTTTTTCTCACTTTTTATAGCCCGCGTAGTTAGATTCCTTGAGGACTTGTAATACTCCCACTTGCCATTTGTCTTGTTCTTTAAATATTGAGCTTTAGCTTTATCCCTAAGTTTCATCATTAATCTTACGTTATCAGTAATCCAAGGTGCTTTCTTTTTTGTAATTTTCATTGTTTTGACAGAAGCATGCTTATGAAAAAGGCAAAGTAATTGTTCATTTAGAAATGCAACCTTCTTATTAACATCATTTATTTGCATGAAATAATGTAATGGCAATTGTAACACCCGTATTCATAGTCGTTCGCCAGCGACTCGCCGGAGTTCCGTTATAAATAGTATGTTGGCGGCACTGTACGTCTATGTCAAATTCGAGGTTAGCAGGTTAGATTTTGTGTTAGTTTCTGTCAAAACTGACGGAAAACCTAGCCTGATAACCTCGAATTTGACATAGACGTACAGTGCCGCCAACATACTATTCATAACGGAACTGCGGCAAGTCGCTGGCGAACGACTATGAATACGGGTGTAAGAGTTCTTGATAAAATATATTTTGATCGAAATTTTTTAAGCATCTCATTGTTCTGAATATGGTTGGACTAATAACTTTTTTGTTGCTAATGTAACAGAAAATAAGCTCATGATCAGACAAATTCAAAGTATATGTACCAAACTGTGTTACTAAATTTTTATCTGACGTAATGATTAAGTCAATTAGTGTTGTTGTATTGTCAGCTAACCTTATCGGCGCTTCGATAGTTTGATAAAAATCAAGAGTCTAACAAATTGTTGAAATAAATACTATATAAATTGTTTCTCTTAGACATGTCAATATTCATGTCTCCTAGGCATAATATTTGATCACATATTGACAAACAATAAGTGCAATTCTGCTCAAATTCATCGGTAAATGTTTTGTACGAGAGAGGGCGATCGTTATACCACACCAATGGCAAGTTTTAATTCTTTGAGAGATACACTAAGCCACAATTGTTCAATGGAATCATTCATTTTTATTATATTATATTTAAAAATATTTTTGATAAACATACATACACCTCCACCCCGGCCTGTCCGATCCTTACGTAACAAATTATAACCGTCAATCTGTGAAGCATCATTGCTGATATCGGAATTCAGCCAAGTTTCACTTATAGTAAATATATCAAAATCTGACTCAAGAACATAATTACTCATACATACACCTCCACCCCGGCCTGTCCGATCCTTACGTAACAAATTATAACCGTCAATCTGTGAAGCATCATTGCTGATATCGGAATTCAGCCAAGTTTCACTTATAGTAAATATATCAAAATCTGACTCAAGAACATAATTACTCAGATCAAGAAACTTAGGAACCAACGACCGTATATTGATATGTGCTACCTTCAACTGATTATTCATAATTACCTGCTATAGATACGAAATATTACAATTATCATTTTGCAAAACAACCAAAGAAAATTCTCAATAAAAATAAATCAACAAAACTACAAGTTTAGTGCCACGAAATAAAATAATATTTGCAAATTTAAGTCACAACTGATAACTAAGGTAAATATTTATAACTACGTATAAAAATAACGACCAAACGTTTAAAATAAAATTTCATTATTAGAATCGCAATATAATAAGATGAAAATAAATTTATGAATCATTCCCCAAATCAGCATTCATAGGTATACGTGTAATTGTATTATTCACTTTAGCGAATATATTGCCACCATATGTCCACACACACCTTACACCATATTTCTTACCAGCCTGTTTAAGCAGCTGGAGCCTTTTTTTAGTTAGGTCCTCTCTGATAACTATACTCGAATTTTTCAATTTCCTTTTATTATTGTAAACAGTGTTTTTTGTATTATGACTTACGAATTTTACTATAATAGGACGATTTTCGCCTATCTTACCAAGACGATGACTGCAGTCAATGTGTGCGGCCGTAATCTCTACTCCCAGTATATCGATTTGTTACTTATCTAAAATGATTGGAATTTTGTACCAATTCCAACGATACCAATAACTCAATTTCGATTTTTCTGTAGATACCGCCTTCTTGCTAATGACTGCAGTATTGAGCTACACACATTTCAAACTAAATTAATCTTAATAGTAATTTACGTTACGAGACCGGAAAGTAGTGTTTTGCAGGTCGAACTAAGTAGATTCCAAACTTGGGGAGCTCACGGTTTTCTGTATTTCTTAGGTAATCTTCAAAATGTGGCTATAATAAAGGAAACAAATTGTTATTTTTCCTGTAATTCATCTTTGATCGGCATACCTGAAAATCAGCACGTATGCAGGTTTATTATCGACATCGGGGTACAACGCCAACTCTTTTTACTGCAACGTTTCATGCTCTCAAAGAAAGTAGATGTCTTCCAAGCGTTAGCATTCAGGATGTTGCTGAGCAGCAGTTGTTGAATTATAGCTCATGGTTTTCGGTATTTCTTAGGTAATCTTCAATATGTCGCTATAATAAAGGAAACAAATGGTTTTTCCTCGTAAATTCTTTGTTGATCGGCATACCTGAAAATCAGCCCGTATGCAGGGTACAACGCCAAATGTGTGGTATATTTGCAGCGCAATCAAAGCGATTAACAACAATTTGATAAAGTTTCGTAGTCAAAATAATTTTTAGGTTATGTGTAAACATCAAAGTCAGAGACACATTTAATATGCTTAAAACTGCTTCGGCCGTTGGTTGCATTCAGTAACTCTCTTTATTATTAAACAAAATTCACTTGCCTTTGAAGCTGTGTCAACAGTTTTAAAAAACACAAGTAGTAGCCGTAATAAGTAATTGTTTTCTGTGATAATATCGCTATTAAAAGTTAAGGGAAGTTTGTTTACAAAAACCCGAAAATAGAAATAAACGAATGCAACCGTGGTACTTTTAGTTGTGTAAACACGGCTTTTAGTCTTCTGCATTATTATAAGTGATTATTCAAAAATATTTGGGAATGCAGGAGTGAGTGCTTCATTCACAAACAAATTTGAAATTATCTTGACGCAATTATTAGAAATGTATAATGTATATTGTTGTTATGCGTAGATGAAGTATGACGCGATTACTTCGCTTCGGTGTCAATGAAACAAAATACGAAATGGAAATAAACTGGATTTTCATCTTCTTGTAAATTCAATTTCGTCTGCATACAAACGGTGGGTAACTTTTTTGGGATACTAAGACAATATTTGTAGATGATTTAAAGAGTGGAAACCATTACAAAACAATATTACTAAACGAAATTAAGCAGAGCAAAACAGAAAAGGAAGGTTGGTAGTCGATGTAGTCTTGGAAGAAGGCCAAGAATCGTCCCTATAACCATGACAGCAATTGTGCACCTGTATTAAATTTGAATATCCGACCATGCTCTCTCTCTTTTGCTCTAACCCTTTTTAGTTCCAATTTTAATAAAGTGAAATCGTATTTGCTGACTACAGTCAAACTAGATGCTTTAATTGTGTGTTCTTATTGAAGCAGTTCCAATGAACGAACGTTTTAACACGTTAATAGTTGTAAATATGGTATACTCTTCTTCGCTTTCGTTTGTTTCTCGATTGCGGTATGGTTGACGATGTGAATCCATGTTTGTCAATGCGTTTGTTCTGCATTATTAAGTTTCCAGTGGACATATTTCTCTTCCTGCTAATTCGATAATGCCCTGCATTATAAGTTTCCCCAGGCTTGAGTTTGACCGCCTGACTGTGAATCGAAGTTAGCTCGTAATATTCTTCCGAATTACTACTTATAGTCGTTATTGGAGTACTTATTTTGTCGATTATAATGTATTAAGCTTAGGGGTTCAGGTCCGTACGGGTTAAAAGCTGTTTCGTCACCGCGTATCGGCTGCTCGAAGCGACTTACGAGTTTGAGAGAGTTCTAAAGCTTTGGAATGCTTCTGGACTTAAGTGGCGAAAGTCTTTTCTCGGGGTAAAACTGAGCTTGAGGAGCTGTTTCGGGCTGGCCCGCTTCGCTGTAGGAACCGGAGATTCAGATGCTCTCTAAAATTGTTTGCTTCGCCGGATAAAGTTGATCCAAAAGTGACTTGCACTGGCCGGCCATTGTCTGCTTATACCCATCTGGCCCGCTTCTACTTGGATCTTTCTCTAGTAGCACAAAAGTGAGGCAAACGGTGGGAAAGAGTAGGTCTGCGCTGCGGACCCTGGCTACGTAAATGTGCGCATTACGAGACTTGTGTGAATTACCAATTCCACTTTCACGTGTGCTAATTGCCAACCGTGTATTCTGACTTAAGGTGGCGGCGTACAAATATCCAAATATTAATTATGGTTAACTTTAGTTTGTGCAGCCGCAAACATCACAAACAGAGTCAAAGCTAAGAAATCCGATAGACTGCAGATCAGTGTGGTTGTGATCATAGATACTACTTTTACCAGTTCTTCTACGATATTAGCTATATTTGTGGTATTATTGGCATATCGTAAAGTTATTATTTTGTACAGCCATTGTAGATTTCCAGAGCTTTGTAAATAATTAGCTCTATAGTTTCCAATGCTTTTCGCATGTCGAGAATAGATAAGATAGAAAGTTGTTTAGGTACATCCACCTGTAGAAAAATATATTTCCAAGTTGTTTTTGGAAATTTGGCTGATTTTTTATTATCTATATTTTATGGATAAGCACAAACCTCGTTCAATCGTCCCGTCATACTTAACTGGAATATATTGATTACCTTAATTAAAGGGATGTTTAATTTTAGATATATGGCGCATGCTAGTTCTTCTTTAGGAACCGAGATTCTCTTTCTCATAGCCTACTAAAACAGTTCTTATTTGACTCAGTTGTTTACCTTGGAATAGTTTTTGTGATACTACTTCCATACCTTTGTTAAACTAGCTTCAATCGATTAATCTTTAATGATTCTTATTTATTACAGTCCAACTTTTAGGTTTAAATTGTTTGGAAAGCTGTAGTACTTTCTTATAGACATAGATACTTTGTTTCCTGTTCATGGATATAAGTAGAGACCTATTTTTATTGTTGTGTCATATTTGAATATTTTTATTGAGCTGTGCCATCCATCCCTCTAGAAGCAAATAAAAAAGATTTACAGTGAATTCAATACAAATCGTTATAAAATAGAAAATTTTAAAGTTTCGATCGAGGCGAAAAAAGCAAACTCTCAAATGAGGGTTTGAGTACTATAGTCATTTATTTCTTTTTTTTTCCGACACCATTATGTATCATAATTTTCAGACGGCTCCGGAACCAATATTAATAGATAGAAACAAGGAAAGTTTACTGTAATTATAGGACCCGCTGTTTTTTGGCTAAATACCGACCACATCTGCGATGCTACTACTCCACTCTGGTGTGTGTAAATATTTATGTAATATTGTCACATATTATACATTCACAATTTATTTTCAAATAAAATGGATATGTGTTACATTTCGATAATACATTTTATATTGCAATACTTTTAGCAACACTAGACAAAAACAATCTAAAATAATATAAAACTAAAAAAACTAAAATAGTAACACCTTGTGGCACACACGTGGCAAACCCTGATCTTCTCTATCTCCTAGAGATATCAATTAAACATTTTTCAAAAGAATTATAGATACTCAAAGAACCCTTATTTTTCACTGCAGTATTGTGTAAATCATATGATTTATTCTATTCATCAAATAAGTTAATCCAGACAATCACTTTCTAATAAAACAGTAGCTGCACTTTAGTTAACATCTAGAACATGTTTCCTTATCTCTGTTGAACCTTTTCAAAGTTCTGCTTTCACCTTCAGAACAAAGGTGTGGACAACTTCACTAACTGTTCGTTACAGGCATGTGAAGATCTCCTCTAAATAACGACTTCTTCAAGTCGCTACTAATGGATTGAAAATTTGGAAAACCCCTAACCGAGTCGGAACCTTCACGGGAGACTAACGGTAACATGGTAACAATTTTATGCAACTGTGAACAACTCCAGATTATGAATCTCCTAGTAGCTTGTCCATTGCTCCAGATACCGTGTACTGCGAAAGATTTTCCAACAACTCTTCAATTTGCAAATGAGTGTGCAATTGTTCGGTTTTGTAATATACAATACGCAATACACCTACCTAGTTTCATATGTCTCTAGAGATTCTAACCTATGTACTTTTTCATATATGTACTTTTTTGTTATATATCTAGATCTAGATGCTAGGTTCAACAAGAATAAATAAATAAATCTATTCATTCATAGCGAAATAAATCTAAGCTGTGGAACAGCTAATTGACTAGAAATCTTAATGGATCATATGAATGGTTTAAAAACCAGCAGCATTTGTTGTAAAACAGGATTCGTGTGTGGTAAGGAGATCTAACTCTAATATGTTAAGCCTTTTACAGGGGTTCCAGCGAAAGCTGACAGAATCCAACATTGTAAGCAACATATATGACAGTTAATTTTTCACGCATTCTATCGAACACCAGTTGGTATGTATTATCTAACGAAGCTGCCAAACTAAATGGACATGCCATAAAAATTAATGAAAATACGATGGACTCGCTATATTAATATTAATGCACGCTCCTACCCTCTTCATCTGTCAGGACAGCAAACTGTTTTACAATGTTGGTAGTAATTAAATTAGAACAAACTGTGATCGCCACACACCATGGCGTGAAGAATCCGGAATGCCAGATTTGGGGCCAGGTAAGCGCAAGCTAACAAGTAATGACAATTTGTAAGGCCGCTTGGTATAATAGGGGGGTAGATTGCAGTCAGGGTGTCAAAATGGCCCTGCAATGTCGACGAGGTAGGAAACATCTGTATCAGGTGAGTGCACCGCCCCTGGACCACACACACGTTTACGCCAACACATTAATATAGCCATGCCGTTATTAATACTTACTCATAATACTTTTTCATATTTCGATCCCGCGGCTACAGCGGACCATCGGGACAATAGCGATAGCGAACGATTAAAGCGAGAAGCCCGATCGTGGCCCACTGGATTCCGGACGCGGCTACGCTTTTTGTGACGTTGATTAATATTTGGGCCGGCCTTGCTCGCTCCTGCCTACCGACTACAATAGCGTCAAAACAATGCTCTACTCGAACGCCGATCAGGAAATTATATGGTAAAATTATTTATTTGCCACGTAATCAATACTTTGTTATTGACTTATTGCACTGTCGTATGTTTTCACTCGCGTGAGGATCCTCCTTTATCCAGCTCTTTTATGCCCATTCTCCATTCTTCCATTGGTTGGGCAGGCTTTTGATGCATTTGGCAATCGGCATGGCTGTATATAATATATTCGAGAATCAATGTAATATTCAACTACTTAAAATTCTATAGAAGCATTTTAATACTAGCGTTTGCAAACCACAAAAGAGTCTGCGTTATAATTAGACGAATTTCTTCTCAGTTCTATTATTAACTGCAAATTCTACTAAATTAAATATACGAATACTTACATACTAATGCGAACTACAAGATTGTGTAACTGTAAGTGCTTACTTTGAAACCAGTAGGTAGCCTATTGTTCCCTATTTTCTTAATAAACACTTTTATAATGCCATGCTTCATAAAGGAAAAGCGTAATCGTTTGAAATTATGTGGAGTAGATTCGTATAACTCGCAATTGGATGAATGAACTTTATAGGTCTCTGAATGATGATATATCTAGTATGTCTAAGAGAATAGAAATTCGTCTTTCAGGTTATATTTAAAATTTAATGCAAGGAGCTTACATGATCCGTTGAATATTGGCGCCAACTTTATCAAATTTCTAAATATTTGCGTGGATTCATTAAGTAATACAATGGTAAATTAGTGTACCCCATATTGGCCATCTTTATGAAAGCAATTAATTATCTCTGTAGGAAGAGCGTAAAAACTGCAAATACAACGTAAGACTCAGCCTCAAACCAAAATTCCTCAATGACTCTAACCACCTCCAAATCGTACCAAACGAACGTTCAGACATGGAGATATGGGAGCGCCGACTAGCTGCAGTGAAGACGGCGTGCGGTTCTTTTTCTATAAATGGCAACAGGTATTCAAAATTACCAAGCGGCACCAAGGAATCTTTTGTACAACCGATAAATCTATTTGCTTAGGAAAACCATTTGCTACAATCGAAAACTGACTTCAAAAGGATCGATGCCTCAATAGATTACATTAGCCGTAGGCAAAATTGTAGTAAACATGAACAATGTTTATGTTAATTAAGGACAATATATATAATACAGAAGGTTACACCAATTTAACGTCAGCACTCGCATAAAAAACACAGAGCGACCTCATAGCATGGGTCGAAAGTTACACACTATTGCCGCCAATGATTACAGGTGTTCCAATTTTCAATAATTTCAAATTACTCGTACAATAATATTTCAAGCAAGTAAAATACCTACTTAAGGGTATTGAACACGACTTAATTCCACATGTAAAACCTCCACACGTAAATACTGCACGCCGTCAATTGGAGTATTCCTTTCCTTCTATAAGTCTACGTTAGGTAGAAAGAGATGAATGAGTGTAAAACACTGCATTTCGTAAAAAGTGAATTACGTTAGAACCAGTAAACGTAGAATTAAAATTTTTGTTGTATTGTAAAGCTTATAAAAAGTACATTTTCGGAAACTCATTAAAAAAAATATGGCTCAACCATTTTTTTCAAAATTAGGATTAATGTAAAAAAATTAATAAAAACAGTATACATTTAAAGAATACAAGGTTTGTTTTTAGTTTCCAAAATTCTTCAAGTAGTTGTACGCACAATAGTGTAAAGAAAATTAGATAATTTCTTTCGGTTTTTCTGTAATTCCATTTTTCATTTTTCTTGCACATCATCTATCTTTTACGAGCAAACGCGAATCTTCATAGCGCTTGCTCGCTTCAACAACGCTGCAAGAATCTAGGATTGCACAATTGCCCGTTACACATAGTCAGAATAACGTCGCTGCTTCATCCAGTGAAAATTGTTGGCTAATTGTACGCCTACTGCTGCGTACAGAGCAGTATTCAGCATTATTTGCTGATTAGTTTGAGAAAGCGGCAGATCTAAGAAAGAGTACAGTAGTTGCATAGTCCTCTTACTTCGACAATTAGGAGCCTTAAATAAGCTTAATCCTCTTATGCAGGTGCACACAACCTTGTCAATCACTACACTGTATATATTAACTGGGAACTGGCATTTGAGGCTCAGTACCTTCCCGGAACGTAATAATTACTCCAAACAGGTCCTTAGTTTGTGAATTATGATCGTTTCCTGTCATTCTGTATAAACTAAAATGTAAACATTACCACTGTTGATATACGTTTATGCATTTTATTCACCTTTTGTGAGAAATATACAAGTATGTCATATTCTGCATTAAATATGCGAAGAACGCAAGTTGCGTAAAGGCATAGGTATATAAAACTATATCCATTATTTAGTTCAATAATTTAATAAAATGCAATTCCATTCATTACTGCAACGATCAGTATTACTCTATTACTGGGTATGTATCTTGTCGATTTTAAAATTTCTTTAGTCCGGGCGTTTATACTATGCGTGCAGACCACTTGTTCTGTCAGTACGCAAGAGCGATGTCATAGCAGTAAGCGCACTGAGTAACTGTAATATTGGTATCCTGCTTTATTCCACTACAGAGAGTGGGACATAAAGTTGTGCTACGTATAATCGGCCAACGTTGCCGCAAACAAAAACTAAATAGCGTGTTCAATCCCCTTAAAAATTCAAAGCGTTCCAATAAAAGCGCCAGTAATATCTGACAATACATTTTGCAGGTGATGTTGAACAATGTACAAATTCGGTTCTACCTTGTACGACACAAGGTCGTGTGTCGTAACTAAGAAGTGAAGCGGGGGCCGCAAAAAGGACTCAGCAGCAAACGGAAAACTCAGCAATGATTACTAATTCGGCTATCAAATACCCTCCAGGTAGGCTTTAAAAAGTGTAACAACAGTACTTAATTACAACAAGAAACAAGACAGAGAAAGTGCTCAGCTCTGGGGCTCAATCGACGACGCTGATTTGAATCCGCAACGAAATGCGTTGGGCAGTCAAAACTCAATCTTCGATGAATACGACCTTTAAAATTCCGCGGTAGGTGAGTGAATCAAAAAGATACCAATTTTGCCCATATCAATCGTTAATAAAGAACCTCAAATTTAGACTAGGGTTGCACCACGACAATGTGCGTACGATCGGCTCAAAGGATGTCAGCACAAGTACAACGACACCCGTAAACAATTGAATGCTTGACCTAGTAACTCTTGACAACGGATCCATAATCCACGGTAGAACGCCTGCAGGTTCTTCGAAACGAGTTCAGCGACCTCAATGACTGTACAAAGTTGAGCTTTTCAAACAGGGGCTGTCAAAACGCACAAAATGGAATGAGGCCATAATGCGTAACGCCATTTAAACGTAACAAACAATGGAGCGAGCAACTGTTTAAACCCCCTTTGAGGTCGGAATAAGCCAAGAGGTTTAATCCTTGATATCGATAATAATAAAAATAACAAAGACTATTCAATTCACCTGTCATCTGCCAAAAAGTGACCAATGAAAATCCAGAATTCTGACGTTTCTTGACCAATCAAAAAACTATCAGTGGATATATCTTCCTAGAAGGTATTCAAGTGACTATTTTTAACAAATGCGATTTTTATTAGAAAAAGTCAATATTAGTGTTCTGTTACTATAGAAATTGCGTAGTTTGTTGCTAGATTTACTGAAAACTAATTTGAAAAAGTAGTTTGGTTCATTAAATAGTCCCTCGAATACCATTCTTAGTCAAAGTTAAGTAGATTATTTTTGCGGTGGTATCACTACTCATGTCCATTGCGCTTGGGATTAGGACTCGTGCTAGCGCACTCGTCCTAATCGTACCAAAGCGCAATGGACATTCGTGACACCACCGCAAAAATAGTCGACATAACTTTGACTACTCATGGTATTATAAGTGACAATTTAGAATAGAATATATTGCTATACATATCTGAAATAGTTTAATTCTAGCACAACGGTGCTGCACTACACAAGTCCGACAGAGCAATAAGAATTACAACCCCGAAATGATTCACAACTAATTCAATGGAAGTATTGGTTGGCTAAATGACCCGTTCGTGGTGTTGTTGGTTTTATAGGGGTCACTATAGAATGCAGCAATTATACACATCTAAGTGCTATAATTCAACTGTGAGTAAGCGTTATTCCCATATTAGGGTAAATAAAAAATGTTTCATTTTCAAACTGGAATTCCACAACGGTTAGCAATCTCATCGATTGCCTTCACTTAGCACTATAAATCTCCATCGTAATGTAGCGTTTCCATTCTTTTAATTTCTGTATATCTTTCATAGTGGACGTATTCACTCATTTGCCTTATGTATTGCTTTCTCGGAGGGTCTGCTGCATTTTCTCCTTCGCTAATGTTTCTAGTATTGTTTTCATAGCTTCTAAGGATATGCTTAAACGGCCATTCTTCTTTTAATGTTCCTTACTGGAGTTTGTTTTCCTTGATCTCGTTCCAGCAGTCAGCAGTTGTAGCTTTATCTGTCCAACTGATCTTCGTCATTGGTCTGAAGCGCTATTCTTTCAAATTATTCTCCTATTTTCCTTAGTTGCTGCTGCTGGCATCCAAGTTTCTAAACGCATAACATAGTTGCTTCCAATATTTTGTAATATTTCAGAGTAGTAGGGTAAAATATGTTACTAATTATGTTCTCAGGACTTGTGAACAATACATGACTCCACAGGTGAGTGGGAGTTAAACTAAGAAATATTCACTTAAACTACGCGAATCGCCTCTGCTAATTCATTGTTGATTATATTCATGCTGTAAAACAATGCATTTCTCATACTACTTGAGTTTACAATTGTCGAACTCTAAATTTTGAAGATTAACTGAAGCGTTTAACGGAATAAATTTTCAAATCTTCCATTATTCCAATCGAAGCTGAAACCAAACATACTCATTATTTACATTTCTCATTAGAGCTTCGAGTTTGAAGTTGCATAACAATGTAGATTGTGATGGTTAAGTGAATCTTTCTTCCCAATGTAAAATTTGTAATGTAAAACGGGCGAACTATATATGCACTATAATGAAAAAAAAACAGCACACTAATAAGAAATTTCTATACGACCATACAAGAGAAAGAGATAAATCCATTTTCTATAACTACTGATGCTTTAATCCTAAAATTCCAGCGTCTTAGGTCCTCCCTAATTTAGTCTTCAAATCCCCAAATCCACACACTTGGCCAGTTAATGTTTGAGCTTCATAGTCCTTTCAGTATAAAAGTGCGCATTTTGACATGAAGTCATCTCAGTTTTTAAGCTGTCAGCGTCTGTGAAATGCATTCCACGAAGGTGGCCTGAAGCCCAGTTCAGCCACTTTTGATGTCCCTGCGATGTATTTGTGCTACGACGCATTGTCGCGCTGTAGCATTGTCTCCATAGTCGTTCACGACGTTCAACCGCTCATCACAAATGTTCACTTGATCCTATATATTTGTGCAAGGTTGTGCACATTGGATTCAGACCTTATTCGTACGCAAAAGTGTTACAGTGTCGATCCAACCGATCTCGTTTGACTATACTTTTATCAGTAACTCGAATATCTTCCATCATCAACTTAATCACTTTAGCCACAACTTGAGAGTTATGTTCTATTGTAGATCTTCCACTCCTTAAACTCATGTTTCCGTCGACGAATGGTCGATTCTGGTGGGAAAACATCCTGGTAAACTGTTTTCAACCTTTTACCTATTTATTTTATTGCTCTAAGTAAACTTTCATGTGCAACAATGCCCTCAAATAGTCTCTTCTTCTCTAAATGTTCCGTACTCGAGTTTGCCTTTCTTGTCTTCGTTCCAGCTGATCTTTATCATTCGTTTGAAGATTTAAATTTCAAACTATCCTTCTTCTTTTCTTAGTTGCCAGCGTCCAAGTTTGTAAAAGCACAATATAATTTATTGCTTCTAACTATTTTAATAGAACCTTTCCCAGTCAAGAATTGAAGCACTGTCAGAACACATTCTACTAAGGGGACTACAAAATCTAGAGTGTTATACAAATAGTGACGAAACTTTCCAGATGGACTTCCAAGAGAATACAGGTAGTAAGATATTGTTTTCCAAGACAGACGATATATAAAAAGGGAACATGCTTTTCCTTTCCTCGTATAAGAGAACATTTTCTGTTCGTCGAAGGAAAATTTCGACATAAACATTCAACAACCAAAGACGAGGTTGATGCTCTATATTCTTTATTTCGTTAGAATTTTCAGTTGTACTACAATGTAGAGTATCACTTTTAACTGCACCTTTGTTCTCAATATAAAACTCATAATCCACAAGAAATATGGACAATAATACTATAACATAGAACACCATAATGATAATAAATAATAATATGTTTTTTGTTGACAATCTATGTGATTTATTAATTTAGGAAGAATTTCCGAAAAGGTAAATACTTTATTGGGATATCCATCTGATACGGCGTGTTTACAAATTCTATAACATTCTGTTCGTGTTCAGTTGTATTTATGTTGTGTGGTTTGAAGACGTTTGTTAGATGATCTGCAAATGTTGAGGGTTTCTATTTGCTACTTCTAGCCCATTTACCGTTTTGATCATTTATAGGTGAAAAGGATGCTTGAGGCCTTTTAAGTTTTCTGGTGGCTTTCCAGAGGGAATAGTCGGTCGTTTCAGTTGTTGATAGGGCGCTTAAATACTCTTGAATGGATTCATTCTTTATTTGTGTGAGTAATTGCTTTAGTTCTTTTGCT
Source organism: Agriotes lineatus (assembly GCA_940337035.1). Lineage (NCBI taxonomy): Eukaryota > Metazoa > Arthropoda > Insecta > Coleoptera > Elateridae > Agriotes > Agriotes lineatus. The sequence continues at coordinate 33,495 of CALNHX010003515.1, read as the reverse complement.
GCTTTGTTGAATTTCCTTTTATCGCTCCCCGTTCTTGTAAATTGCCACCTTTTTCTAAGTTGTCTTGTTTCTTGTATTTTTTGCTTGATTATTACAGGGCATTTTTCTTTGAGGGTAGCAATAAATATTATTAATTAATTGTAATTTGAGTTTGAGGGTGGCAGGCTTCAATTGCAAAAAACAAAGCGCTCAAAACCGAGAAATATAGAAAGAATTAAAAGAGGCCTATACTGAAAGTTGGATGATAAAGGTCTTAGAATAAGAAGAAGAAGAAGACGCAGAATAAAAATGGTGTTTCATAAAAAATCATTATTGAAGTTTTATTTTATGTTTGATATGCTTTCAATTTGATACTCTTTTTAAGTTTTTCGGAATAAATATATTTATTTTTAAATAAACCGTCATTTGTAGTTTTGTAAATTTTATTGACTTCTGAAAATTGAAACATGTGTTCAATACAAATAAATTAAGTTTACAAGTTGCACAATTATGTTTAACGTAAATTAAACATTTCTGAAAACGTTTTCCGAAACATTTGTTATACAATGTGTTCAGTAACATCATGCATGTATCTATTCCAATTATGTTTTACTTATTTATTGACTTAGGATTCTCGAATAACCCGTGCAGGCTTTTAGCATTTGTAGATGTAGATCTGTAGATTTTAATTTTCAACTTTTAAGATCTTTATCTTATGGGGCTAAAAGATATAACAGTCATGTGTTCAACTAAATGTAATTTTTGATATAAAACCGAAACTGTCTTGAAAAGGGTGCATCTCAGCTATTTTAGGTAACTGATCGTTTCTGCTTGAATGTCCTTTCTGCTATGATATTCCTTGTTGAGTACAAACTTGGACAATGAGATTACAATAATTGGTTGAGGCTTAAACCTAGGTAATGAAAACTAATGGCGAACGAAATATTCATAGGTGCATTATTTGTACTAAATATCTTTATGTTATTTTATACCCTTAAGTGTTTAATCTACACACATTATTACTTGGACTTATAATGCTCCTGAGTTAATACGGATCAACCTCGAAAACCCCCGTTGAACCTAACCACTGAGATAATGCGAAACATTAATCTAATAATAGCAACTATAAGTCTGTCCGAAAAATTAATATAAATTAATATTTCCAACACATGTATCTTTACGGCTACTTAACTTTGGCAAGTAAACGTTTATCCAGCAATAATCCTATAATACGGATTTGAATTATACTCATGCACAGTATATAATTCATATCTGCAGAAGCAGAACAGCTCACTCCATCTAACGGGCACCGGTGCCAACAACGAGGTAAGGCTCACAGAGGAAATTAATAATTGATAGCGGAACAAATCAAACGGGTTAATTTACTAATTCCCTTAACCTGTTTGTCAGTGTCGCTGCCACAATGCTATAAAAGTACTGTTAGCACGAAGGAAAAATCATCAGCAACAGTTAACGTCAAGGCATTACCCCACAAGAAGTGCGCCGTTAGAAATGGTGCATCACGATTGTACAAACAATTGCTAGTATTGTAAATGGCTTTAATTAAAAATACCAATCATGATTCGAAGATATCGCTCGAAGATCTCGATTATGAATCCCGCAGAGACTCAGCATGAGTAATGATTCCACATTTGTCGAAAGAATAAACGCCTACTTTTCTTTCCCACAACTTACTTTGCACTGTGAGAATCACGATTAAGCTACTCGTGTTCTTTATTATATTAATTAATAACAGACAGGGCCAAGGCCTTGCTGCGCCCCGTAGTCAACCGCACAATCGGAAGAACACTAACATAAAAAACAATTTTTTGGTATTAACTATAGTTACCTGAATATATTTTTGCAAAGGTTGCAATAATTTAGTAAAATAACTTTTCTCAAAAAATTCAAATACTTTAGTGTTGGCGTTATTCGCTGAAAGTTAATAAAATGCATGTAACATGGTCACTGTAATTTAAAAATTTGGCTTTTTAAGTATGGGCATGTGTGTATACGTATACGTACGTTTCTCCATAAAGTAGCTTGACATCACAAGTGTACATTAAATTTTAAATATCATAAGCTAAAACCGCAACTGTATCCTATATTTATGTAAGTTAAATATCATTAATTCTGTATTGTGTTTTGTATTTATTTGACGTATATGCATCCATCTCTAAAATTGTATTTAAATAATGTTAACCTTTCATAAAATGGCATTAATTGCAAAGAATAGCATACTGCGAACTTTTTTCCGTATGATGACATATATTCTGAGCTGGGCAAAGTACTTTAAAAAAGTAACTAATTAGTAATTACCAATTGCCGCCCAATGAAGTAATTGAACTCCCACATCTTCAACTACTCAAATGAAATAGTAATTCAATTACCAATTACTTGGAAATTGTACTTGCACAATATAAATTACTTTTTCAATTACTTTCAGCAGAAATTGATGGCGTATATTTGTATTTGTACATGTGCTATCATATAATAAAGGTATTTATTATCAATTATTATTGAAAGTTTAAAGTAATTTAATTATTCAAATGTAGTTCAATAATTCAATGTAGTAATTACATTCAAAATAATTGTCAAGTACTTTTTAAGAAAAAATGCATTTACCAATTACAGTTACGGTATTTTGAAAATAAATTCAGTTCCAAGGCAAATCAACAAAAAGGAATTTAATTGGAAAGGAATCAATTACTGCCCAGCTCTACATACATTTAAAAATTTATTTTGCTTGAAACTCAATGTAAACCATAAACAATTCTATATCTGTGTTAATTGACAAAATATAAAGAAAAAAAGTACCCATTGCATAGAATACAATTAATTTTGAACATAAACGACACAGGTGATGAACTTCAGTTGATGAAGTGTGTACAATATGTTTGCATAAAGCTGTTTTATAAATTGCTATAATCCTTTATCTAATAGACTTGTCTGTCCGTCCGTCCGGGACGCTGTTTCAGCAGCCAAACCGTAAGAGATAGATAAAAAAGTTATTAAAGTTATATGTTTGGAATGGTCATGTCAGCTCAGGAACCGAATTTCAGTCACGTGACACTTCCGGTTTTCGAGAAATCATAAAAAGACCGTTTATCAAATAGAACGCGTATTAAATAAAAATGTTTCAGCAGCCAAACGGAGCTGCGACCCTCTGCGCCTTAAAACGTCGATCGGTTAGGCAACCACTTTGACACCTTCCAGGTCTGGGTACAGTTTTTATTTAATACGCGTTCTATTTTAAAAACGGTCTTTTTTGTTTTTTTAAATGAGACATTTGTCTCACTGGATTGCTTGTTACATACTATAATAGGCGAATTTGCTATTAAAGCAATATACTACGTGCATTGAAATATCTAAACATTATATGTATAATTTTTTCGCCGGCTGTAAAATTTTTAGATTTTGATATTTATATTTCTCTTCGAAACGAAATGATATATTATATGTAATCTAAAACCATATATTACCCGAAAATGTAAAATATAAACATTGAATTCATTAACTTTCTAGTCTTAATATTATTCTTCACTATTTTCTATCAAAGTTGCCGTACTTTACTGTTCGTTTATATGGATCAGGTTGTGCATCTATTATGTTGCAAAATTTTAAAACTCTGCTGGTGTGATACACGCACACAACTTCCTTTTACAGTGATCTTGTAATTAGTCTACAATTTGTTTTTAGCTTCCCTACTACATTATATAAAAAAAAGAAAACACCCATTTTAGAGGTATTCAACTGGAAAATCACCTATTTCACATCAACACACATTAAAAATGTAACGTTTGAAAAAAATCGTTAGAGCCGTTTTTGAAATATTCTGTTCACTTACAGACATACGTGCATACAGACCAATGCACAAAAACATGTTGTTGTTGTCCAGAAAACTTTAAGACGTGAATAGCTGCTAAAAACTCAATTTCTAATTTTTGGAGTGAATCCAATACTTCCTTTATTGTAAAACGAAGTAAAAAAAATCTGGTGTGATACACTCACACAACTTCTTTTTACAATGATCTTCTAATTAGCCAAAAATTTGATTTTTAATTTCTAAGCATTTGTCAAAATTTTCCAAAAGTTGCAAATTCTACAAAAATTGTACAACATAGAGAGTTAGTTGAAGAGAAAATTTTTTTATAGAATTTTAATCTGAATTAAAAAATGTAATAATATACCGGGTGTTGTATTTAAAATAGGAGTTAATAAAAAAAATTAAAAAAAAACAAAAGAAACCCATTTTAGAAGTATTCAACTGGAAAATTACCTATGTCACACATTAAAAATTTAATAAAAATATAAAGTTTTGAAAAAAATCGTTAGAGCCGTTTTTGAAAAAATCGAAAAAACTGAAAAATCACAAGAGTAAATACCTTCTTCCGGTTATGCAATTTTCTTCAAGAGCTTGCTCTCTCATCTATATAGTACATAAAACTTATATATGTAGTTTCAACGCCATACCTCATTTCGTTTTTGAGATATTCTGTTCACAGACACAGACACACAGACAGACAAACCAATAAAAAAAATGTTTTTTTTATCAGGGGGCTCTAAAACGTGAAGATCTGTCAATTTCGAATTTTTGGGGTGAATCCAATACTTCCTTTATCGTAAAAAGAAGTAAAAAGTAAAAACGTTATATCAGAATTAGACAAAATATATCCCACTAACACAGACTACTGGTCTACCAGACCATCCTAAAAATTCAAACGTCTAAAACAAGTGTAATACAAAATTAATAGCAGCTGCATCCTTGCAAACCAGATGTAGATCAACTTATCGAAAGATACACAAAAGGGCGTCTCAGAGAAAAATTGTAAAGTAATAAATATAAAACGTTCAGTGTCTCTCAGGTCAGTCATCTGTTGTTACGGGTCAAGTCAAAATTAAAGTCTACTAAATAATCTCGCATTTTTCTCCATTATTGAATTCTTTTTAGGTAACTTTCCATATATTTACCAATTATTATAATTTTTAGTACCCCTTTTTGCTATTTTTAAAGGTATGTCGAGTTTCATGATGTATCACTTACAGAGCAGTAAATACATCCGTTAATTTGAAATAGTAATTTACATTTAGATCATTACTTAAAACTTTACCTGCGAGCAGAGAATTTAACGGGCGAGCGATAGCAAGCTTGTTATTCATGTGAGCAGATAAAGTTCTGGTAACGGTCGAGCAGTGTGCAACGTTTTATGTCTGTTCTAATTTATAACGGACTCAGCCCCTAAAGAGGATTATTGCACCTAGAGGCAAAGTTCATTAAGTGAATATCTGCAATTCAGAATACCACAATATAGTTTATAAGACTTTAAACTAGTGGTATTGTCTACGGTTACTTTTTAAATTAAAAACATTACATAATTTGGTGCTTTTCGATCTAGTAAATGTGGAGTATATGAACTTCATTCGTACTTCTCCACGGCTTGCCTTTTTATTCGGATTCTCACCAGTTTGTGCTTCTTGATCTCATAATTTTATATTCGTCATTTTTTTCGGAGATTACCATGATTTGCTTTGCATTGATAATTTTTCAAAATTTTAATTAGGTTTTCAATGTATTTTCACTTTCTGAATATTTTTTACTCTTTTTTACAGCTGAATGTCCATTCTGCTTCTCTTCAGTTTATGCCTATTTCGTACAGTATTTGGCCAATTTCTTTCCTTTCTTCTATGATAGAAAGCATTGGAAGTTATTCACTTACCATAAGTGAGAAGTCACTTTAGAAATCCTTTAATTGTTTATATACGCCCTTTTAACCTATTGCCTAAAATTACTTCATACAGCTTGTATGGAACACGGAGTAAGGTAACGTTCCTATAATTTTTCCTTTACCGTATTTAGGGCGACGTGTGGATTTTGCTTGTTATTGGTTTTGTTCTCTGACTTCTTCGTTGAGGATATTTCCTTGTTTGTCTTGAATTTGCTTTAATAAACGCTATTATATTAAACAAAAACAAGGTGAACGGATGGCCCAGCGAGCAAATGCTGTCTGAGGTCGGGGTTCGATTCCCGGTGACTATAAAGGGATTTAAAAAATCGTAGACTCCCCGGCTACCATGTTAACATTTATGGTAGCCGTTGACGCCTAACAAGGAAACTCTTCTTCGATTTCGACGGGCAAGGCTAGCTACCTATTCGGCTTGAGGGAAAAGAGGGCCACAACTTTGTGGATTTAAACAGACTACTGACCTACAAGAAGAAGAAGAAGAAGAAGAAGAAGAGAAACAGCTTACAATAAAATTAGAATCAGAAAGAGTACAACACGTGCCAAAACTGAAATACTTTAGAACAGTGCTATCATAGGACGGGAAAATAGAGGATGGAATAAAAGAAAGAATAGCAGCTGGAGGAATATTATTCATCAGTCTAAAACCTCATTGCTTAGTAGAAGAAATATACCAAGGAACACACAATTTAAATATTCAAAACAGTAGTAACACCAACATTAGCGTAGGGATGAGAGACATGGACTATAAGAAAGACACAAAGAAAAATATGGAATCCACACAGAAATGAGATCCTAAGAAAACTAGAATGGACAGAATTAGAAATGAGGCAGACAAAAGGTATTAAGTATTAAGGAAATGGAGGATAAAGAGAATGCGATCGTACAGGCACATAAAACTAGCAGTCACTAAAATAATCAAGAAGGCGTATGAAACAAGAATAATAAATGGTAAAACCATATATCTAATACTTACTATATTGCTAGCGGCTATGAGTGGGAAACTCACGAAGGAAGTGAGACAGACAACCAGCTCTTTAATGTATAATGGTGAGATGTGCGCCCAATGGGGAGGTGGTCAAGTTTAAATTTGCTTTTAAAGGCGGATTCGAATTCTCACGCATGCGCACGAGACGCGTTATACTCTAAATGAGACTATGTCGGCGCCGTAATGTTTTCGGACGTTTCCAGCCCCTACTAGCAATATATGTGTATTATATATATGGGTAAAACAAAAGGCAGACAAGGAAAGACTTGAAAAGATGAGGTAATAAAAGCAGCAGAGGAAAGAGAGGAAACATGGAAAAATACAGGGAAAGATATGCAACACAGAAAAACGTTTGACTTTCTCATCTGAGAATTTTTTTTTAACTTTAACGCAGTTCGGAAAATCGCACTTCCACCTTCTTAAAAGTGCTGCTACATGATGATCCTAAATTCTCCTTCAATTTTGATTTTGGCTCTAACTGGCTTGGCTGCTTCCAACCTTGTGCGATCGCAAACTTGTCCGTACATGGAACTGCCGCTGTGATAATACCCAAATATTTTGTTGCACTAAGGTCCTGGCTTACTTACAGACTGATTACGACTCTGCGTCGCCCTTTTTCGTTCGTAGAATTGTAAATAAATTTTAACTTCCTGCTGGTTCTTCGTCCGTTGTCCAGTTCACTTGCGATTCTGGTTATTACTATTGTTTTATGCATTATCCAATACCACTTTATAACAGAGTAAATTACTATGATGTTTACAATGCCGTTTAAAACAATTAATTTTTGAATTGATAGGAGGACTGGAATGCTATTTGCACCACGCTAAATTTTTGCCTGTTTAATTGGTTGTTTTATTTATTTATTGTTTCTACCATCTCCCTGGTAATTGTTGCTAGGCCAATAATTTGTTTTTTATAGTGTTTTTAACGACCCTACAAACGTTAAACAATTATAGGTGATGATTCCTGTTTGCATAATATAGTGAACCTACAGGTGCAATAGTTAATTGCAATTCAAGTTACTTTAATTTAAAAATACATTCACATTTTAATCAATGTTGTCGGGTTTTGGGTTCTCCCGATCCGCCAATCAAATCTATACTGTGTCGTTGTACGTTGAAGTCTGCGTTACAGAGAAATTAACCTCCTGGATGAACTAATTATGATTTATAAGTGTAACGAGTCAAAAGGCAGAATGCATTATTCTTTCGCGTCATATCCGACAAGTAAGTATTAAATCGATTCTTTTAATTATCCAATTCACTAATACAAATTGATTATTTCAGATAATTGTTAGCCATCCACATCAGTATTGCAACTTTGTAGTGAAAATTATGTTGCTTTTCCAGTTCTTGTGCTGATTTTTATAACTTTCTTTGACATTCCAAGTATACACGTGCTATATCAGATTTTGTTGCCTCTAGTCGTCTTCGTTATTACCTATGTTTTCGCCAGTTCATTTCTTATATTGTGAGGTGACTAAACTTCAAGTCTTTTTTTTTGCTATTCGATTCTCTATAAAGTCTTTTGCACTGTTTCCCAAGATTGCATTTATTTAAGCAAATACTATTGACGTTTGTTCTTCTTTATATATTTTTTGGGCCTTTTGTTCTCCAGTTATTATGGTTTTAGTTGTAAGCAACATATATAATTGTAGGCTATTCGGGAAAAACTTTGGTTTTTCTTTTTTCTCTTTTTACTTAATCTGAATACCAAAAATGACTTTTTGTTCACTTCCTCTTCGTTGGTATCATTTTGGTTTTGTATATGCTACTTACCTTCGTTGTCTTGAAATCTGTTTCATCTTAAATTACATTGCAACGAATTGTAAAATGATCACAATATTTTTTAAATAATATTTATTTAAGATATAAATATAACATAACATAAATGTATATGTTAATTTAAGTTCTATATCTCTGTTGAATATTACACGCTGAACTGTTGAATGTTGTAAACTTTTATATCTGAAACTAGTGAAATATCACTATCAGCGGTTTCGAACTAAGCAAATTTACTGCTTTTGTTTTTTAGTAATTATTAATGTTTATGATATTGTATTAATAGTTTCATTTTTCTAATAGCATGTATATGAAAGCAATACGAATAGCATATTTTTTTCAAAAGTTTATTGCCGCAAGACACTATTAAAGAGAGTAGTATTGCTTTAAATATAATTATTATAAATTCGTATTACTAAGAATTAGTATTGCAAGCTCAATGGTGTACAGGTAAGACATTTAGTTTTAAAATTGCTCGGTACCCCTTTAGTGTTTTGTAGAAATGTAGGTTTAAAAAAGAAAAAGTCTGTAAAGGGTTTTATTCAGAACTTGCCTTGCAAGTGGATGTTGTGACAGCAAACAATTTTTAAAATCAAAGTAAAGTGGGGTAAAAATATCTTCACGTTCGTAACAATACTTAAACAATAAAAGAAAACATTTGGTAATGCAAATTATATAAATTTTCAAATAAAGACGTTATTGGCCATCTAGCGAATAAAGTAAAGTAAAGAACACTTTCGCTGCCTCGCCCACCAAGGATTCCTCCGATCGGATCGGTGAGATACGGCTGCCTTAAATAGAGCAGATTTATCGTTAACCCATGTTTTATTTTTTAGAACGTTTATTCTGTATCTGTTGGTTTCCATTTTCGTCAAGAAGAAATACTAAGGTATCTGCAAATTGATGCTTTATCTATTTTTCAGTTAAAGCAAAACTAAACAAAAACTTTTTTTAAGGTTCTTATCCCATATATATTTGTCCGAATTGTTTTCGGTTTCATGTCAGGTAGATATATAATCTGCATTCAAAATATCGGTTTCCTTTAACAAATAGTTTTTGAGTTATACCGCCAACAGACAGACAGACATACAGACAGACAGACAGACAACCAGACATACGAAATTGAGAAAGCCCGTTTTTCGTCATCTAGAGACCCTGGAACGTGAAGATCTGAAGAAATCTTGGAAGGTGATTTTCTCACGATTATAATACTTCCTTCGTCTTTTAGAGGTGGTAAGTAAAAATGAAGATGTTCCTAAAACTATGAGGGTTACATAAAATTAGAATTTCAATGCAAAACCATTAAGCCATTGAAATATAGGGCATTCCATTAAAACAATTTGATTTACCACACTTTTGGACGCTTCTGTATAATCTAAAGTATTTTACTTACGTATGTGCACCACTCTTGAACCTACAACTTTTAGCGAAGCAACTTTTATGTAACTCTTATACTTTTAAAAATACCTATCTCCCATATCATTGCCGAACCCTGTACTGGGCAGATAAATACATTCACACTGCTGTTATTTTAAAATGATAAAAACGTTTCGTGGTTTTTCGAATGGTTCACAATGCCTTGTGGTTGTCTAACAGACGCTCACATAGCGAGACAATGCTTTAGGTATGTTTTGTAGATATTGTGTAAATTACCCAACAAAAATCACGTTATGTATTTTTCTATGTTTTGTGGATTTGTTGCACAAATATTTACCTCGGTAACATGGTTTCCTTAAACACGATTTCCTAACTGCTTTAGAAGTACTATTGGTTCTTACAGATATTTTGCATATTTTCTTTTCGTGCGTATATGTTGCGATCACAATATTTAAGGTTTTTAAATTAAAATGTTCTAATGAAAGACAATTGTAGATTGTAACCGCTAATTTATACAACATTATTTTAATATATAGACGTAGAGAAATAGTTTTTGGTTTTTTAAAAAGTGATTAGAAATATCTTAGCCTCGACAATTTCATTCAGTTTTTAAATTTTGTCCAGTATTTAAATAAACTTTATTCACAACTCTTCCATTACAGGAATTACTTTATGAGGTGAACGACAAGTTGGAATAACACTTTCCGGTAATAAAATTCAAATTGTCGCAGTAAATATGTCCTTACCTTCTACACAGGTAGACACAATAGTCCTACTTTAGAGGGTCTTGAAGCCGTTTTATGAATGGCGAGATTGTTATTCTTGTGGGAAAATTCATCGAAGTCGCCAATGCTCCGAAGCACTTAGCAGGAAACGGGACTTAAGGTCCTGTAAGATGCTAAAGTGAGTTGTATATTGCACGCTGCAAGTGAAAACTTGCATTGCATTTGGAAAGCCGAGTGCGTTTTAAGTAAACCGGCAGCTGTAAAGGACAAAGGGAAGACAAGCATCACACTCCGATACATGAAAGAGATTATCATAAAACGGCCGCCTGAATTCCGACAGCTAACTCGACCATGATGCACAGCACAGGACCGAACTAAAGCTTTTTTTATGCAATAACTTCTAATGTCAAAAATAAGTGGATTAACTAATTTGTTAAACGCCTGTGGCATTAAACAAATTTATGTTGCATTAAGGAACTAATACTATTAGGCTTTGTTATTGTAAATCCACTTACATTACATTATTGCATTAAGAATGGACAACTGCTAATCGACGTTAAAATTTATAGGCGTCTTTTATACTTATATATTTCTGCTTATAATTTATAATTTTCTTTGGAATTAATTTGAATAGGAAAATGTATAAATAGCTATTTAATATTTTGTAAGTCGGGATTCTGAAGTCATGTGAAGATTAATTTATTTTTTGATAGAATATACAGGGTGTCCTCGAGAGGTCTGTACAAAATAATAACACATATTCCTGAGGCCAAAATAGGAGGATTTAACCCAACTTACCTCTATTCAAAGTTGCTTCGTTTAGCCGCTAGAGGGCTTTAAAAATGATTAACTTTTTAAAAAATTTTAACCCCCTGTATAATCATTACCAATTTTTTTCTGAATAAATACTTTAATTTAGAAGCTATTTCGGATTTAAAAAAAATTTATTTGGCTAAACGGTTTGGCCACAAAACATATTTTCTAAATCCCTACAAGCCTAATGTTAAGTTACAATTACTGATTCAGGCTTGTAGAAATTTGGAATTTTTTGTTGTGCCTAAACCGTTAAGCCAACTAAAATTTTGTAAGAGAGGAAACAGCTTCTAAATTAAAGTAGGTATCCACAAAAAAAACATTGGTAGTGATTATACAGGAGGTTAAAAAAATATGAATGGATAATTTGTTGTGACAAAAATTTTAAAACACCCTGTAATCATCGAAATTAGGGTTTACTCTACAAAAAGCTGTAGGTTACTGATACAAAACGTATGACCAAAAAATGAATAAAATCTATCAAAGATTTTTCGACATACTTAAAAAAAATGTAAAAAGCGGCTAAACGAAGCAACTTTGAATAGAGGTAAGTTGGGTTAAATCGTTTTATTTTGGCCTCAGGAATATGTGTTATTATTTTGTACAGACCTTTCGGGGGCACCCTGTATACTTGAGAAGATATTTAAAGCACTAAACTTATGAATTTATACCGATATTACATCAAATTCTATTAATTCTTAAAACAACAAAATTAAGTTCTGCTAAGGTTAATTGTTATTGTTTTTGATATTTAAGAAGTATCATACAGTCGAGATCTTTGCATTTCCAAATTTAGTCCGTCCCTGAAGCAAGTGTGTTACAAATACAATATAATGTATCTAATTGAATGTTCTGTCGGTTCAAGTTTTCTAAGCCCTCGCTCACAACTTGGGATTAAGATGGCATGATATGGCTATCTGAGTGTATTATCCCGTCCTCTTATTATCCTACTTTAGTAACAGATACCCTCTTATCTGCACCATTGGCCCGATTTGGTCTTTTGTCAAACGTATGGTACGTCTACCCTCCAACACAAAAACTCCATTTTAGGTTCAAGTCTCAATCACCGTGTTTATTTGTACCTCTTGATTTTACGTTGCGCTGAATGAGTGTGTTGAAGAATATAATGCGATAATTCGTGCAATTTGTAGTTTCGGCAACTTCAATTTAGGGCATTTCAAAAAAGTGCCTGCGAAAATCTGTTCAACGGCATGCTACACACCTACATTCACGTGTACTAACCAAGACAAACAAAACTGGGACAGTTAATATGTTCTGTTGCGAATGTGACTGCTTTAATGTGTATAGTTGTGAGGCATTTCTAACTTAATTATAAACTTATTTAGACGATAGACTATAAAACAATATTGTTATAGTAAATGTAATTGTTTGTAATCTGGTTTAATCTAACCAAATAATGCTAAAGGTCGATCAAGAGTTGCCCCAGGTTTTATTCGTTGGATCTGTGTATTATATCTTATCACTGCAAGTATTTTTAATGAAAAAGTTGTAACAAACTTACATCTTTAGGAGCTAATTAATATTGAAAATAACATATTAATAAGAAAATAAGTTTTATTAAAAAATGTATAAGTAACAAATTAAATTTTATGTTTTCACTGTATCAGTAACAAATTTTCTTTTTCAGAGTTTTTGCAATCTAGGGGAGGGTATACACGGAGAAGTTACAGGACAAAAAACCCCTGGCTTAAGACCCCCGGACAAAAAATCTCCGGACTAAAAACCCCCCGGATAAAAAACCCCCGGACTAAAAACCGGTTTGCGGAAAGTTCGTTCCCCACATTTCGTTCCCCACATTTCGTACCCCACATTTCGTTCCGGGGATATTTCGTCTCCCCACATCTAGTACCCGAAAACTTCGTTCCCGAGCGAGCTCAATTTGTCTCCTAGATTACACGGTGTTGAAAAACGAGTACAGCGATCGGAATGCAGTTGGAAAAATGAAAGATATTTTAATTAATTTATTTATTATAATAAACTGATAAGAACTATATACAGTATGTACCTGGATTGAGTTTACAAGAGGGAACTAAATTTTATTTTTAGCATATGCTCTTTGGTTTTACATAATAATGTTATAGGAATTATAATTTCTGCTTGGTTTGTAGAGAATTTTAAGAAAATTTACAGTTTTTCAACAACAAGTCGCCCTTGACAGTTAAGCAAAAATGATTTTCTTTTCAGGTAAACTACCCTTTTTGTTCATGATACGGCAAAATATTACTAAGAAAAGTTGTTCAGAATGAGAAATTATGGCCCTATAAAAAATATTAGGAATATACGTACTTAGATTAAACCGTCATTTTCTAACTGTATTCCGATCGTTGCACTCGTTTTTCAACGCCCTGTAATCTAGGATACAAATTCAGCTCGCTCGGGAACGAAGTTTCCGGGTACGAGATGTGGGGAGACGAAATATCCCGGGAACGAAATGTGGGGTACGAAATGTGGGGAACGAAATGTGGGGAACGAACTTTCCGTATCCCCTAAAAACCCCCACCATAAAGAAAACACTCGCACATTATGTGGGGTCCGTGGGCAATTATTATTATTATTATTGAAAATAAGTTATTAATTATAATTATCATTCATTACTGATACAAGAATGCATAATAAATAAGACATGTAAAGTGGGCCATTTATTTAATATAATACACATCCAAAAAATTCACAACCTAATGTCATTATTTACGTTGTCTAATTTAACAACTTTTTAACGCTAATATTTCAAAAACTATTCGTCCAAGACCAAATAATAATTATAATTTTTGGTTCAATTTTTGACATACAATTACGTGCTGTAAATATCCTCCGCACGTTTTAATACACCCTGTATAATCTTGGCTCTTGGAATACTTGTTTCAGGCGGGTTTGCCAAATTTGATATGTCGGTCTTTTATTCTTTAGAAAAAGCCAATTTAGTTTAGTCTGTCGCCAATTTCCAATTATTAATTATCATTCCGTACACATGCAAGAATCCATTTGCAATTTTTAGAAAATAGTGGTCACCTGCCTTCTTATTGGACAACTATGATTACCACTGATAACAAAAGCTATAATACAAATATACAAAGATGCCTGGTAATTGATTTTGTATTAAATAAATGCCCTACTTTTTACATGTGTCATTTTGATCTGCATTCTTGCATCAGTGGTAATTATAATTATAATTAATAACTCATTATTATTAATAACAATAATAATCTACCACGGACCCCACATGATTTGAGGGTGTTTTTTTAGTCCGAGGGTTTTTTATCCGGAGGGTTTTTAGTCCCGAGGTTTTTTATCCTGGGGTTTTTAGTCCGGAGTTTTTTTGTCCGGGGGTCTTATGTCCGGGTTTTTTTTCCAGGGGTTTTTTGTCCTAGATTCCATGGAGAACATACATTAAACGGCAACAGACAGCGGTTAAGAGAAACTTGTGAATATTTATTACTATAAATATTCAATGGATTCTATTCTCTCAGAAATATTCATAAGTGTACAAGTTGTCAGCCAACCAGGAAGTTGACTACATTGCAATGAGGCAATCTTAAAACAAAGAACATCAGAGTATACAGAAAAGCCGAATGTGGATCTGATCACTTTCTTTTAGCAGCAAGGTAATATTTCATTACAAATCATATCCAAGGCAAAGTGATAATGGCGAGAAAGGTGCAAAAATCAAGGTTCCTAAATACAATTGAAACAGATTAAGGGATGATTCAGGAAATTCCTGTATACAATAATTAAATGTGCGAACCAACTGCAACAAACTGAGAAAGGAAAGGCATAACAACATTATAAATAAATAAAACAAAAAAACAAAGGGTTAAGGCAAAAGATGCTGAGGATACAAAACTGCCTGCCAGAATAAATTTAAAAAAAAGAAGAAGGTAGAACGACGGAACAGTAAGTTATGGAAGAAAAATGTAAAACACCAAACAGGTATATGGAGGAACGCGATTTACTGAAGCTTGGAAGACCATAAAAACCTTAAGATAGGATTGAAGAAATAAGAGTAAAATGGAAAGGGCATAAGAACGTAAAAGAGTATATGCGGAGGAGCTACGGGGGCGGGGGGCGGGCGGGCGGGGGGGGGGAGTGATAAGTACTAAAAAAATGAAAAGGCAACAGAGCCACGAAATATTCGAATAAATAGAACTTGTAAAATATTGACCGGATAATTCTTGTTAACATAGAATTTCGACCCAACAATCTCTGGTTTAATATGCCTTGCGAACTCGAGCAAGCATCCATGCGATGGCCATGCTCTGTGGAGGCTCGTGTAGTTTAATAAACGTTTCGCAAGACCTTACAGCTTGCATCATCAGAGTGAAAGTCGCACTAAGAACTTTAGGTAGGTTCAAGGTTATTTCAATTCCCCCAACTGGGGGCGGGCTGCTATAGGGACCTTCCGTCTCTCTTGAGTCAAGAACGCGAATTATATGATGGGAGAGAGAATGGAGGGGTGGAGAATGGAAGAGAGGCTAAGAAAGATGGAGAAGTACTGCCCCGGCATTCGCCTCAGAGCAGACGGCCAAGGAAATCGAACCCGCGACCTCCCGAATGCTAAGCAGATGTGATAACCACTACTCTACAGAGCTCGGTAGAGAGAACTCTAGGTCGGTGTAAAGCTCTGTGCCAGCCGCTCGGGGCGACGTAACGCTGATTGGTCGTTCAAGTGGTCGCATCAGACACATTGGTTGAAATGCTTTAGATCGTGTATCACAGGTATTTTCAGATGCAGAAAATCTAGAGGAAGAAAAGTAACATCTATTTGATTCTTGTAAAAAGAGGGTATACAACTGTCGCCATATGAAAAGCGCTAGACAAGATTATGACACAAAAGGCTATATAAAAGAGATAGACGCGCAACGCCATACATCTAGATATTGGGACTAGAAACTACTGCGCAGGATACAAATATTTTGGTAGCGTAATAGCTCAAGACGGAACCTATGAGTTATATATCCCACGTAGAATTTCTCGGGGCAGAACATCAATACAAAAACTGTTTTATGGTCGAACTAAATTTACATTGAAGTGAAAACGCAGATATACAATACTATAGTTGAACCCATAACTTGTAGAAGTGAATGATAACAACATTTTAAAATGTGTTACTGACTTTCGATTACAACAGAATAGACTTTTCTTTTAAACAGCCTCATAAATAACAAATCTAACAGAGTTAGGTCTGACGAACGATCCGGCCATGGAACTGAATTCATGAGCATACGTTTCCCATGTTAACTAGATGTACTCTAAATAAATAGTTTTCCATCATTATCTCAGTAACCTTTGAGAATCGAACATGGGTATTTTATTATTTTTTACTACAAATTACATGCTTAATGAACCCTTAAAGCTATGTCTACTAATTTTAAATAGTCCTGTATATGTTCTTTTAATTCTATCGAACGCTCTTTGGAGGTCTATAAAACATATGCATAGCTTATTGCCTTTCGCCAACTTGTTGTAAAAATAAAATATTTTCTTACTCTTACTCTTCTTTTTCTTGAACCATATTGACTCTCTTCTATATTGTCTTCTAATTTTTATCTCAATCCGATATTCACTCTTCCGTAACTGTCGCATTTTCTAAGGTCGTCTTTTTCATGCAGCAGCGCTATTATACCCATCTGCCAACTTGATGGGGCTTATTTGTTCTTATTATATTGTTTATCACTTTCAGTATCTTTTTCTAACAGGTCTCCCCACATACTTCATCAATTATGGGGATATATTTTCCAATTGCTTTTCTTGGTTTTATCTTTTGTATTGCAATTTTTGTGTGCTTCGATTTCTAGCGTCTCCTTAAAATATTCCTTCATCTCTCCGTTATGTGTTCTTCATTTGGAAGCAATTCCCTCTGCTTGTTTCTGGTGTTTTTTAATCTATTGGCCCGTTTTCGTATCAGCTGTTCCAGTATACTGTAAAATAACTTATATGATTCTGAAGTTCTGCTTCATTCTATTTCAGAATTTCACTCAATTTTCTTTTTATCTCGTTTTTCACTCCCGTTCTTTTTATTTGTAGTTTTGTTATCTTTTCTTGTCTTACTTTGTAGATATTTCTTTCATAGATTCTGCTTTTGCCTATTTTTTTTAATTTTCTTGGTGCATCATGCTGCTTCATTTATCTCCCAATTACCTACATTTATCGTTCCTCAGTACCTGCTTCTAATATGCTTCTCTTTAAATAACTCATTTTTTTCTATGTTGCCAATGTTCATTTCTTTTATTTTTCGCTTTTCTGATACTCCTTTCATTTATCTTCTTTCAATCTGTGGCTTTTAACACTTTATTTTCATGCTGTTCTTTTTTTCTTACAGTTTCTTGCTTTCCCCCATCATATTCCGACTTAGGAAATAGTAATCGTTTCCTATTTCTGGTTCTCCGTCCACAATTACTTCTTTTATTAGTTTCATACCTTCTTTTCCTATCAGGAGATAATTTATAATTGACTTTTCTTGCTTTGAGTATGATTCGCGCGTATATTCGTCAATATCTTTGTGTTGGAATTAAGAGTTTGCTAGATAATTCTATGAAAAGTTCTGGAAGACCTAACCGGAAGAGTCTGGTAACAATAACAAAGGGACCACTACTCCCTTACATATTTTCTTGTACTTTAGAGGCACGAGTATCCCAGGTCCAATATCATTGGTCCAGTTCACTTTATATTCTTGGCATGTCATTGTTGCTTCTGTCAAAGGTAAGTTACCTGATTGGGGCATAAAACCAATTTTCAAACATCAAAGTCGTTGTAGAGTTTGATTTTCTCAATATTAAAAATATAATACTCCTTTTCTTATACTGAACATTTAAAGTTAAAGACAAGTAAAAACTAAAAGAATATACTTTGTAAAATATATAGTATGCGTAAAAACAAAGAAAATCAAAGATGCTTTTGGAATCTTGAAGTCATGTGTATTTTAAATCCAAAATATTGGAATACGAAATTCTAAATAGTCATTGATTTAAAATATTCACCATTTTTCCCGATAATATTAATTTACAGTCTATCACTTCTTTTGTTAGAAATATGTTACGTATAATTGCATAAGATAATTTCTTCCTTAGAACGTAGTATTGCAATATTCAAATGATCCAATTTTAGAGTGGAGAATTCCACATCTAAAGATCAGGAACTGAATTATACCGTATAATTAAGTAAATATTGAATAATTCTGTATATTGTGTGGTGTGTGTGACACAAAACGGTTAGAATGTAAAGAGATTTAATTTTGAAGTTTAGTCTCCTATATTTTAGGCTTTTAAAGTACTCAAAGTATATGTTACACAAATTATCCGCTAAGTTTTCTAAAATTTTTCCAGTTTTCCATTGCTGATAACGCAAAAATATTGGATTTCTGTTTTTTTTTGTTTTAAATAGAGACATTTGTAAGTACCATTTACTTTAGTATGTAAAAACTAGCAACATTTCACTGACTTAGTAACTTAGTAAATATAATCGCCATAATTATTATTTGTTGAGACACGTCCTCATTGCTTGTCCAGACTATAACAATCGCTTGTTATCTTTAGGTATGTAAAATTTATTATTATCTAGTTAATTTCTAAAGAATGCCCGATACGGCATTGTAATCTATTTGGAGGCATATAAATCTGCCGTTCGTCCGCTTGTCTATTATTCGACACGGCCACAGCAGTAAATTAATCTAATTAATTGTTGTATTTCTTTTTTCAATAGAAACACACCAATTAGCATTATCTTAATATGATTCATAAAGCTCGGTCGCCAACGACGAGCTTTCTAATTCCGTGGCTTCACCAGCACCGTATCTAATCGCGTTTATAACTTACCTGCCCCATTATCGCTAATTAAGTGCTGATAAAGTAACATAAAGGAGGTAAGTTTTAGCTAGCAGATAAGCTGCGATTAGTATTATGTGTGGACCACCCTTGGCATTAGAATGCCTTACTACCTCTCTAGAGATAAGCTACTTACAAAAAAGCTCAAGAAATATAGCGATCCCAGAAGTACCACAAAAGCTTGCCTTGTATTCTCTCCGATGCTTCACAAAGCAGTAACAATTTCTTACTTTGTACGGTTTACGTGCTACCGACAACAATGAGCTTTAATCTGTTTAAGTATCTGAGCTGAGTTAACCCGGATATATGTAGTTATTTTTCTTTTTAAAGCATTAATAGATACAGAAGCGTCTTAGAATAGCTTGCACATTCGTGCTTCTTTCAGTATCGCAATTGGAAGTGCTGTTCATAAGATGTATACTTGATTTGAAGTAGTGTAGAGAAGACAGAGAAATGTTTATATAGCGAGTATGCTACAAGCCAAATGTTCCTCAAAACTAATCAGCACAGTTCAGACTTCAAGCACCAATACCTTATCTAAATGGGAGATTACTGGCCAAATCATCAATTGCCTTAAAAAATTACTAGTGAGAGAACATGCATGGTTCGTGCTGAAAATACGTCATTCGAAACAATGTGTAAAAAATGGTATTCCCAAAGTTCTGTTTTAATAGCCATTAATCAGATTCTTGATGGAATACCTAACAACATCTAAGAAATATTATTTGCAGATGATCTTGCGATATGTGTAACCAGTATAACCCCAATATCACTAACTTTTGTAAAGAATAAAAGCGTGTAAAGGAATTATGTCGCCTTCTCACTTGTACGACTAACAGAAATACCTAGCTATTGTGTCTTACTAGTACATTATTTGTTGTTTATATCGGTGATGCAAAATATATAAACAAGTCCAAAACAACTAGAGCATTATGAATGGGGTTATAACCAATCACGTGAGTCGCACACGTCGTACACAGCAATAATTGATCATTTAATCAAAGCTGTTTGATCCAGTACAAATTTAAGTTATTAATTAGAAGCACTAGTGAGATATAACATTTTGGAAGCACCGCGGGCATTATAACGATGTTTATGCCCTTGAACATAAACATCATCATAAATAATTATTGTGAACCGTAAAAAACAGGTTAATATGCTTATATTCTAGTACTATGCAAAATAGAGAAAACACTAAAAAAAGTAAGGTATTTACTACACATTTTACTCGTATGTTGATTTTTTTGTCATAGAAACGATAGTGTTGCGTATTTCAATGAAATACTTTATATGTATACTATAACGCGTGTCTCAAGGTTGATGTTACAAGAGGAATGATTGAAAAAATAATTACTTCAAACCACAAATTTAGAATTCAGCCCTACTTGGTTAGAAAATATTTTTTCTTATATTTTCGATCATACAAATAATAAATAACATTCTCGCCTGGCAAAACTATGTCGAGTTTAATTTCCAGTCGACGATGATCAACATAATTATTTTTTAGAGAAATTAGGATCCCTATGCGATTCTAAGTTAAAATAAGTAACAGATATCAAAATCTACTAGAAAAATTATTTTAGCATAGTTCGAGCGGTTTCATAAAAGTAAGAGGATATTTCTGAAATGTTACAGTAGACCATAATTTTACATTCTCAACCAATTAATTCACCACAACTTGACGAAGCATTATTTTTGGGCTCGAACATTTTTATTAATTTGCCGCAACCGCACAATCAATCGCAACCAAACCAAAATTATATGAAACTGCATAACTTTTGCGAAGACATTAGAGAGGCATTAGAGAAAAGTTGAAAAATTAAGTTTAGTAAAAGTATCAGGATGATTTCAGCGTCAGTTTGCATGCATACTCGACTACCGAGCTAAAAGTTGCGAGTTCGAATAGGGTATTTTAATGTTATGGAAAGATGCAGATGCAAATTTCTATCCTTTCTCGCCTTTAAAGCTGAAATGCCACATAGCGGCGTTCTCTACCTCAATCGCACTCTCGGCTAACGGTATGTATTGATAAATAACTGACTTGATTTTAAACCGATTTCCTGCGTCTAGGCTTCGTAATAATTAATTTCCATCTGCCTCGCAAATTCTCTGTAGCCGAAGTCGTCGCAGAGCTAGTAAGACGTGCGCGCATTTTCTGCAAGTAAAAATTTTTGTGAGGTGACTGTTAAGTTGAGAGTTGATTACAAAATGTCTACAAGAAATCGTACGAAAAATTGTACCGAAGACAAGAGAATTGGTGCTGAAAACATTAATGATGAACACTTCGATATATTGGCTGAAAAAGTTGTAGAGAAGATGCTAGAAAATGATTTGTTAATTGGCAAATTTAAAAACTTAATAGATGAGTCTATGTGCAAAGTCATCAATAATTTGGAACAAAAGTGAGCAAACTGAAGGATGATTTAAATGAAGCAAAACATATTATAATTACGCATCAGACGATTGCGAACAATATATACGCAAAATAGTTTGCGAATATTTGGCCTACCAGAGTCCAAGGATGAGAACACCGACCACGTTGTAATCAACTTTTGTAAAGAGAAGCTTGAAGTGGATTTAACCCCTTCCGAAATTGATGTAAGTTGTCGACTGAAAGGAAAGAGCGGCAAGAATAAACCCATTATAATAAAATCTGTAAAAGGCTTTACCCAGAACTTCCCTCGTCAACATTGTGGCACTAAATAATTTTAAAAATCAAATTAAGTTAGGAGTACAAATATCTTCACGTTTCTAATAAATTAAATACATTTTCAAATTAAAAAAAGATGTATCCCGCTGAGGTTTGAACCCGCCGCATCTGCAGCTCTGCAGAATGCTCGATCCTAACCGAACCTCCGCAAAGGATATAAGTACGGCGAAATTCCATCTGCGCTACCGCGTCTCTTCGGGAAAAGTCCGGCGCGCGCGTCTCTTGAAGAGCACGGTGTAATGGTTGAAACTCCTTTGTGACATTATCCTTTATCGGTTGAGTCTTATTTTCGGCAAATGTAAAGCCTGACCTATGTGAAAGTTAGTACTTCCTTTTATTTCAAAATTAACAAAAAATAAACAAAATTTTATTTTTTTTAACGTGCTCACCCTGTATATATTTGTATGAAATTGTACCGGTTTCATGCGAGGTAGATATATAATATGTATGCAAAATATCGTCTTCCTCCGACAAATAGTTTTTGAGCTATAGGTACTGCCAACAGACAGACAGACAGACAGACAGACTGACGGAATTTAGAAAACCTTTTTTTCGTCATCTAGGGACCTTGAAACGTGAAGATCTGAAAAAATGTGGGAAGGTGATTTTTTCGTGATTACAATACTTCTTTCGTATTTTAGACGAGGGAAGTAAAAATTTGTTCGAAGAAGTACGAACAAAACGATATTTAGCAATAAAGCTAAACCCAAAGGGATTAAAAATTACAATTATAAGAAAGATCTCACCCGCAAACGATTCGAGCTGTTAAAATTTGCATCACAGAAAATAGAATACGAATTTTTGTCAAGATAAAAGATAACATCTACTCCATTAATACCTGCGAGGATCTACAAAAACTTCTAGTCTAATATCTATCAACGCAGCAAGCGCGTATGTACTGTTGTGATGGTTATACGGCTTTACTATATAATTAATATTTAAAATAAAATGTAGCTAGAGCCTCCCATCGCTAACATAAATTTCTTTTGGGTTCAGCAAATATTACAGATTTATGAAACGCTCAGGGATAATTATTGTGAGTTACTTTATGTTTGACTTGAATTGATGCTCGTATGCCCCTACTTTTAGATAGAATCTAATTGTAAATTAAATGAATGTTGGCTAGCTCAGGTAAGCAGAGATCTTAACACAAGGTGTGGGTCCCCAATTACTTTTTTGAAAAATTCTAGCGTACGCCCATGTACGTAGTTCAGATACCCGCTAAAATGCTACATCAGATCTACATGAAATTATGTTTCTGAAAGTTCAATCAAGTGATTGTCGTTTGGTGGTTTTTAGTTAATTAAATAGAACTCAATGAGTAAATCTCACAGGTAAATTCATCATTTCCCGCTTTCTAGTAGCGTCAGTAGCTATGTTTTGTTTCTTTCAGGCAACACCCGTACCTTGATTGTTTTTTGGCCCAAGCCAAGGAAGGATCCTAACCTCACTCCTGCACTTGGATTTTTCAATTTTAATTTTACACAGGAAATAAATCGCTTGGGCTCTGTTATACAGCGACGTCTAATCAGCCTCTCAGCAGGTACACATTGGTATAATTTATATTGGCTTCACCACTAACCTGCGAAACTTTCTTTGCATACCCGTTCGAACCTCGGCCGCAGCAAGAATGGGCCCAGATCTTCTCTTGAAGTCGGTTGCCGGATGTGCGGTGTTGATGTAGTCCTCGTAGGGCTCGCCTGCTATCGCTGGAACTGCAAAGCCCGTCCGGGATGTCCTCAAATGGGTCTAGATCAGTGGTTCCCAAACTCTTTTGGGCCAAAGACCCCTTTCCCAAAAATAGTTGATACCATAGACCCCCCACTGTAACTCGTTCTTTTACTTGCTTATAGCACGTTTGACAATCACTGGTTTTCCATAATTTGTTAAGATCTGATTTTTTGGTGTCGATGCTATTTGTAAATGAGGGTAAATTAAATGACACTTTTCCAATCGCATTGAACAAAGCAAGTTCGGGCGTGCAAAAAAGTTGTTTCAACATGCATTCGTCCTGTACATGTCCAAACCCGTGTACCAGCAGTGTGTTGAGACGAACCTAGCTAGTTACCATTTAATCTACTTAAAATTAATTTTGTGAAGTGTTAATTAGTACTTATATACTTTACCATTAAGTTAACATACGATAAGTTGATATTGAAAGATTTAAATAACGGCCTGTTTGGGGGTCGATTTTCAAATGCCGTCGCCCCCATTTTTATGCCCTGAATTTATCGACCCCTGAGAGATCGATATCGACCCCAAGGGGTCGATATCGACCACTTTGGGAATCACTGGTCTAGATGGTGTCTCGGAGCTCTGCCGCAGGATCAGAATCGGTGACGATGTTGAAAATTAACTTTAGGCGTTGGATTTTCTTGCCTTCATTTGTGCGTGAACACGACCACGTAAATAGCACTCTGGTGAAATTTTAAGGCTGTAACTGTATGTAAAGGTACTAAAATTTTAAATTCAACACCAGCCAATTTGCAAGCTGTCACCAGCAATTTTATTTCATTTGTCTCCCTTGAATTGTTAAAACAATTGCATATCAACATAAATAAGTCAAATTAATTCCTTATAACAATTAAACACCTTAAATCTAATCTTTTTACAAACTTTTGCTTATCTACTAAATTGTTCCATTAATTTTGTCAATTTTGTCTTTCACATCACTGTGTCCCGCACTTATTAAACGTCCTTTTTCATAATGTTCTCACTGATCAGTTCTTCCTTTCGTGAACTTCCACAAGAAACACTTCAGAGTTCAACTAAAAGTCCATTTCATTTTTCCACTTCTGCATCAAATTAATGTTCGGATTTTCAATTAACCTTGCATGTTAATTATTCATTTTCTTCCCTTTATTTGCCTTCAGATTTATTCCTATGTGCTCTTTGCACTCTGTTTTGCCTTCTGCATTTTTATACCTTTCAAGAATATGCTCAAAGAGAAATTTATACAACGATTTCTGACTTGCAATTTACCTCGACAAGCATGTGACCATTCTTTTCATAATCGATTTACCAATACATGGATTGGCTTTTGCATTTTACCATCCCCTTTTAATATTCTAAACTAATTAAATATTGTGGTCCCATTCCTATTAGGTTTAGAACTCTGCCTTTCCTTTTATGTTACGTATTTAATACTTATTACAGGCATTGCTTTGCCAGTATGATTGCTAATTCAAATTTGATTTTATTTTATATGTTGCCATTAAATCATATCTCCCATTCTGAGCTTTTATGACCTATTCATTAATTTGCTGTGCTCTAGATGTGCGGTTCAGGGCTTAAGACAATCTCAGTACAAATGCACGTCCTCCTGTTATTTTTATTAACTTGGGTGCATTTTCGTTTTATTTATGTTATAAGTAAATAAAATTTTATTTAATTTGTTAAAATTACTTGGTATGGACCAATATATTAGAGATTTTGATTTTTCTGAGATAAAAACAACAGATATAGATGAGCTAGATGTATATATGGCATTAACCCAGCATAAGACGGATTCTGAACGTTTTTCCATTTTCCACATTAATATTAGGAGTATTAACAAAAATATGGATGAAATTTTATTGCTTTTATGTAAATTAAATTATAACTTCGATTGCATTGTCTTTACCGAAACATTTAATGTATGCAATCCAAATTTTTATAAAATACCGGGGTTTACTATGACGCATAATGAGGGTGATATTAATAAAAATGATGGTGTTATTATGTAAATAAAAGATACATTTGGGAGTAAAACAAAAATTATAAATTTGGGTGAAGTAAAAGTAATACGGGCTACTATCTCTAATTTTGGGGATATGATTGTAATTGATGCTTTATATAGGTCACCTTCAACTTGTGTATTTGATTTTAATAATAAATTAGAAATCTATTTGTCCAAAAATGAAGTAAGTAATGTTAAGTATCATTTTCTTGTAGGTGATGGTAACATCGACATCAAAGCAAATGATGATTATTGTAATGATTATTTAAAGCTTATGAGTGCTGCTGGTTTTGCGTCTTTAATCAACTAATACAGAAGAATTCAAAAAGTATCTAAGTCTTGCATTGATCATATATTTCTAAAAAGTTATAATTAGTTAATCCTTTATCATACATACTAAAAATAAACATATACCATTTTTCTATTATTGCAAATGTTGATTTAAATCATAAAAACCAATACAGTCATCCAACTGAATAAAAAACAAATTAATTCGCATTTTAGAAAAAGAAACGTGGAATGATTTATATGAAGGTAATAACGTAGAATATTTAGTTAACTTATTTATTAATAAAATAAAAAATGCTATTCAGAGATCTTCCAGTACTCAAACTCGAGTCGCGGTTGAAAGCGTAATCCTTGGATTACAAATGGGCTTCAGAAATCTGCTTCCAGAAAAAATGAACTTGATAAGAAAGCGTGACAATATCCAAAAAATCCCGAGTATGTTAATAGATATAAAATTTATAAAAATATGTTAACTAAATTAATTACACAACTAAAAGTTGTGAATAATCTATTTAATAAAAATAAATATAATAATGACATTAGTGAAATAAAGGTAGATGAACAGTTAATAAAAAATAAAAAAGAAATTTCTAATCACTTTAATAAATATTTTGCACATGTGGAAGAAAACATGGCAAAAAGTATATCTAATCCAGCTGATACGATAAAGAGAAGTGTATTCAGTCGCTCTATTTACTTCCATCCAACCGACCCTTCAGAAATTTTGAAATTTATAAACCAAATAAAACACCAGGGCTTGATAACATTACATCTGAAATATGGCACATTTCCGTCTCAGTTTAAAATAGCTGTAATAATACCAGTTCATAAATAGTTGATAAAATGGATATGTCTAAATATGAATTAATATCACATAAACAATTTGGCTTTAAAGAAGGAATATCTACAGAAAATGCTTTAATTTACCTTACCTACACCATTTACAAAAATTTGAATTTAAGGAAATGTGTTATAGGTGTCTTTATGGAGTTAGCAAAAGCATTTGATACTGTTAGTCACGCGGAATTACTTGAGACTTTGCTGGACATGGGCTTCAGTGGGTTGGCCTTGAACCTAATGAAAGGGTATTTGGAAAATAGGGTACAGATGGTTCGAATTGATGGTGAAATGAGTGAGGGATTAATAGTAAAGCGAGGTGTTCCGCAGGAAACAGTACTTGGTCCCATTATTTTCTGTATCTACAGTGTGTTTCACTTTACATGGAAGCACCCCTGTATTTTCTTTGATTTTGTATGAATCGATCTGAATTTTTTACCTTTCGTAGAATTCACCAAGAGGCATCTATTCATGTCCTTGAGCGCAAATGACGATATTAGCCTGGCCTACTACGATCAAGAACATGGGTCGCATTGTCAATATTTTGCATCGCGTTAGAGTTACAGCAAAAAGTTATTAAGAAAGTTGTTTACAATCAAAAGAATACCCCAGATACCGATTTTCGTTTAATAATTCGAATTTTTAATTTTTATCCTTAAATTTGTCAAAGTCCCAAATTTCAACTTTTAATTTGGTATCAAATGGTGCCATGGAGAAACAGCATTTTTATTATTGTTGCAAACGTCATTAGCTATTAATAATGGCTGAATTACGTTTAACTGTTGCTGAGAAAGTAGAAATAATTAGAATTACTTGTGAAAATGCAAGATCCAATAAAGAAGTAGCTAGAATATTTAATGGAAGGTATCCAGGGCGAGTACCTATTTATCCTGGCACTTAGTTTCTGACGATGCAAGCAGCGCCCAATTTTCGATGGTGCAATAGTTACATTTAATGCCATATCTCTTAATACTAGTACCTGAAACAGTTCCAGGATAAATAGGTGCGTGCCCTGGATGCCTTCCATTAAATATAGAATATCTATTGGATCTTGGTTTACACCAGTAATTCTAATTATTTCTACTTTCTCAGCAACAGTTAAACGTAATTCAGTCATTATTAAAAGCTAATGACGTTTGCAATAATAATAAAAATGTTGTTTCTCTATGGCACCATTTGATACCAAATTAAAAGTTGAAATTTGGGACTGACAAATTTATGGATAAAATAAAAAATTCGAATTATTAAACGAAAATCGGTATCTGGGGTATTCTTTTGATTCTAAACAACTTTTCTTAATAACTTTTTGCTGTAACTCTAACGCGATGCAAAATATTGACAATGCGACTCATGTTCTTGATCGTAGTAGGCCAGGCTAATAACGTCATTTGCGCTCAAGGACATGAATAGATGCCTCTTGGTGAGTTGTACAAAAGGTAAAAAATTCAAATCGATTCATTCAAAAACAAAGAAAATACAGGGGTGCTTCCATGTAAAGTGAAACACACTGTATATATCAATGGTTTATTTAATCTTAATTTCACAGGCAAAATATCTGCCTTTGCAGATGACATACTAGTAATATACACTGCAAATTCTTGGAAGGATGTAAAACTGGTAGCAGAAAACGACTTAAAAATAACTAAAAAGTGGTTTGATCAAAAATAACTCTCAATAAATTTCAATAAAACTAAATTTATAGCGTTTCGTTGTTACAAAAAAAAATCATTTACAGAATTAATTATAGAAAATAATTGTGTACGTCACCATATTGGATCAGTTAGTAGTGTCAAATATCTAGGAGTTCAAATTGATCAATTCGTTATTAACGAGGTTAAGGGTTGTTTTATTTCATTTTAAAAAATTAAAAGAAATATTTAATGTTAAACATTTACGAATTCTTTATCATTCATTAGTGAAATCTCATTTACAATATGGTATTGCTGCTTGGGGTGGAATTTTAAAAAAGTCGCTTGCTACCTTTGGAGGTGTTACAGAAATACCTTGTAAAAAATATTATGGATAAAGATCGGCTATATTCATCCGACCTATTGTATAAAAACTCCAAATTGTTTGATATTCGACAATTATCTTGTTACAGAATGTTGTGCTTTCAATACAAAACAAGTGACAATTTAAAACGTATACCGTATCATCACCATACAAGATATAAACGTCACGTCGAAATACAAGTTGAAGGTGCCTCGAAAACATTAGGACAGCGCTCTTATGGCTATATTGCACCGCGTGTATTTTCTATTTTACCCAATGATGTCAAGAGCTACAATAATGTTAATTTATTTAAACGGAAACTTAAACTCTGGGTCTATAGTAAACCTAGGTATATAATTCACAATTTAATTAATAATAACAATACCAACAGTAGTTATTAATGTTACCGCTTACGTTAATTTAACTAGTACTTTTCTTTTCTCTATGCGAAAGGTTATTCTGAGCATATAATTCCTACAAAACTTTCTTTTTAAAAATACTGTGTTTATATGTTTGTTAAATGCTAATTTGAGAGCTCACGCACAAGTTTTCTTTTTAAACTTCTGTGAGCAAATATTGTTTATTATTTCTTGTCTGTATCTGTTGTAGTACTTCAGATTATTACTTTTTATTATTTCATTTCTATATTTTGTATAGCATTGTATTATATGGATACTAGAAAGAAATATATTATTATATCGCGTGATCATATATAACACAATATGATAACTACTATACCACACTTAAAGCGCCGTTTTAAAAGATTATGAAGACGAAATGAATGTATCTTCAAGAGCAAGCATACCAAAGCTTGCACCTTCTCATCTTCTTTCCTTCATAGCATTTTTCTGTTATATGAACGAATAAGGTACTTTACCAGGCGAAGAATTTTTTTATTCTGGCCATTACGATTTAAAAATCCAAAAAAATATACGAAAAATGACTTCCAAACTCAGCATGGCTGAATTTGTATCAGCAATCTTGTGACAAGCGTTTGTCGGCATATTTTAATAGTACATCATCACCTCTGTTTTGTATAAAAGTCCAATTTGGTATAGTCTCTTTAATTGTAGATTACAAATTTTTATTATCCAAGGATAATTTTTTTCGATGAAAAGGATTCGTTGATTTCCATAATTTTTAAAAAATTTCAATGAAATGCGTAACATCGGATTTGAGTAGCACTATTTGTTTTAAATTAACAGAATACAGGTGTGTTGTGATTATTTTTCATGGATTACACTAATATTTAATTTGTATATACGCTGAGTGAAGTTACATGGATCTAGGCTGATGAGGAATATATTTAGATTGCGGTTGTGGCTAGATTGATTGTGACTTTAATTCTTTCACTTTCGATTGCACCTACTACAATAGGTTTAATTGGAGTAATATTTTAGTGGCATTGCTGTAAAATGGCGCAACCGATCCAAAATCTCGCCAAATGCGAGGTTCGTTTCGTGATAAGTTTTATATAAACAACATTTAGCGGAAATTCACAGCCAAAGTACCTACGCTGCTTCTTCATCTGAACAAATATATGTAAGAAAAAATTGAAAGTCCTGGTGTCGTTGAAACGAGAGGCATTTATGACGGTGACAATGTCGAAAATAAAGTTATGTACACAGAACGTTTTCTCTAACTGTGGCCATAGAGATTTATATGATAAAAATTACAACTTGTGTTAACTTATGTTGTGCAATTTCGAACCAAATTTTAATTTTTGGTAATAAGTCAAATATTTTTCTACAAAAGACATATTGTCAGAACAGCATGAAAAAATCTGCAACGCAAATTACATAAAACTACTGTCGCAAGAGCGCACCACATAGGGGTAAAAACATGTTAACGTTCCTAATAATACTGAAACAATAAAAGGGAACACTTAGTAATGAAAGTTACATCAAGTTGCAAATAAAAAAAGATGCAGCCGATGGGATTCGAAAACAGAGCGATTTCGGCGTTTAGTATATTATTTGTATATTTGACCTAAGGTATCGTCGACTTCGACAGACGTGGACATAGAATCCGCATGCAAAATATCACATTCGCCTTTTAGACGGGGGAAGTTCAAACATGTTTTATTTTAGAAGTTGTAATAAATAAATATAAATAATTGCGGAAAAATAATCAATATGCTTAAAATGTCATATTGCTTACTGACCAGTAATAATAATTATTGTGAAGCTTATTTATAAAGAAAGTGTTATAACATTGTCTTACGTTTGTTAATTTACTTTTATTGGTTCAATATATTAAGATGGTTTTGTGCTCTCAAGAATTCTGCTTGCCAATTGAACTAGAATGCATTAAAAATCAAACCAAGGCACAGAATTAGTTATTTTAATTAGTGCAAGTTGAGTTTCACAATTTGAGGCAAAGGTAACATGAAAAGCTAGTTCAAAAGGGTTACGTTCTTGGGCTCAGATTTGACGAGGTTTTGAAAGTGCGAATGCAGTTAGATTGTATCTGACGATTGTAGCATTAACGTTTGCAGTTTTATGTTTGCTATTGTTCGAACGAAATGGTTTGCACAAGTACAAAGTATAAGCAGTGTAGTGGTCAGAAAGCTAGGAGCAGAATGGAAAAGTAACTGAAGGGTATAACAATGCAGTACGAGGATTAGAAACGTTGCAAGAAGCAACCGACAAGAAATTTTGCAAAAGAGCAACCTACGAGTAGCACATAAAAAGACATTATTACGTGTATAATAAACTACAGAACATAACAGTGCGGTTAAAACACAGTGAAAGAGCAGACTACAGTGTAGTGCATTTATTACCTAAAAAAGCATTTCTTTAGCCTGTAAGAATTAATAATGTTATCAAAACCTTATTGTATAAGTTAATTTTATGCATCAAACCTTGTTTCCTTTTAAGCAATTGTGGTGAGATTTTCTTTTGTTTTACAACCACACAAGGGAACTTTGAAATTGCCCAAGCAGTTAACATTTTTTCACATCAGATCCCATAAAAAGTTTGAATTTGTTAATAAAACATATCCATTTTAGTACAAGTGTTGGTTTTATTTAACCATTAAAGTGTTGGGCACAATTAGAACCAGTTTGCCAGTCGTAAAATGCTGTATTTGGAAAACCAGGAAGTGGCGATCCAAGTAGGGCTACGTTTGAAAGTCGATACCAGTTGCAGGAGCGAGTTGGAACTAAGTTTGGAGCTCTCAACGCCTAGAGGGGTCCTCTGCGCAGAACTTCAACCAGAGATTCGAGACATCAGGCTTTTAGCAGCTTAGAAAACGAGTTGGCGTCCCACGAGAGGTGTGAGCTGCATCCGAAGCTTCGATAAACCAGATATTTGCGCAATTTTGATCGTCAAGAGCTTGTTTATATTGCTGAGGCCTGCAAGATTGGGGTTTCCACTACGCATTGCCGCAGTTTTCGATTGTCCAGAGCATTCCAGAATTCAGAAATCGACGTGGCGTCAGTAGAAATTGCGGAAATTAGAAGAAAATTGTCCATTCGTTTGCAACTAAAAACAAATTATAGTTGGCTTCACTTTACGTCACGATAGAACAAAAGCCGTTAGCACTGTTGCTATGCGAGATGAAATATTGCCTACCTGCGGTGGTTTGCTGATTGGCATCGATTTAAATCAATTATTGCTATTTGTATGAGGGCACACTGTTTCGTGTTTCATATCAATTTTTGAGGTTAGCTACGTCAGATTTAGTTTTGGTGCGTGCGCAAGTAGTTAAATTGGAGCTACTAAAAGTTAGTTTGCTCTACTCAGCATTTCTAATTTTAGCGATCCAACTTTTATGTTCACCGGAGCAGCCGAATATTACGTTTTCCTAAGGTTTCCATAGCTATGCACCTAACATAAATAGGTAACTACACGTAAATAACTATGCTCTCGCTTTACAAACGTACTGTACGTAAGTAATTCTCCCTTAAAAGTTTGTAAATAAGTATATTCGTTTAGATTTTTAAGGCGTGTAGTGACGGTCATGTCTCGTATACTGAAATTTTTAGATTTAGTTATTAATTTATTTTAATTGCATCCTGACTATGAACCCTTTCGATAACCATTGATGTAGTTAAAATTTTAAAAGTTCTTTATAAATCAGATATCTATATAGTGTCCAATATGAATACAGTTGCAATACTACTAAATTGTCCTAAATATTGCATTTCCATATTCCGTATTCTTTGAGTAATTAAACTTTAATTAAACTAATTAAACAAAATAATTATATACACGAATATTGTATCACAGGTTTTGGACTACTGAAACAATTTTTAATAACAAATTACAACCCCTTTAAAATAACTTTATATAAGTTTGCCCCCCTCCCTTGTACATAAAAATGCTTGTGATTCTGGAAAGGATCTGAAAGATACAGTGTCTTACAGATAGAGGACCTAGTAGTTCACTTTCTAATATAGCCTATTTAGTCCAGGGTAACTAGCCCAACATCAGGTACAGTTTCTTAAAACAAGGTATAAATTGGTAAACATATAAATTTCAGTACGCTGATTCTGAATATCTTGTGTAAATATCGGCACATTTTAGTGTTTAATGGTCGATATCTATTTAATTCCCAATTTCAATGTGTAGAGTTTCTCGGGTAAACGTTCCATTTACTTATAACAATTATCTTCATTAATTTTTCTTATAGTTTTTACTTTGCACTTTACAATACAGGAAACTAAGAGAAAACAATCTATATAAAAATTACTTTAGTAAATTTA